>JAJOOF010012029.1:0-52500 GCA_029582545.1 Solanum lignicaule
CTAAACAAGTTTTCGGTAACTTCCGAAGCACATTTTTAAGAACTTTTTGGGTCAAATTCAAATATAATCATTTCATTAAGTTCTCGACTCCAAACTCACATGTGAGGCTCTAGTTTCACTCTATCATTTTCCGGGTCGTTACAATAACACCCCGGATCCTAGTAGGCTAGACTAGGGCTATGTGTGAGGGGGGTAGCTAGCCATGGAAGAGGACGAGGGCCTAAACTAGGCTGGGAAGGGTGAAGGAAAACATTTTTTCCCTTGGATCACTTGGCCAAGGGCAGTGCTATTGCCAAAGCAACTTGCCGATTAGCCAAGTGAGCCACCATCGCCTAGTGGGCAGTCCCCCTTGTCCTAGCTATTGGAAAATTGGGCGAGGCAAGTCGGGGCTCCCCCACTCTTACGACTCGGAAAACTAGTAGGTTAAACTAGAGCCTTACGAGTGATTTGTTGAGTTTGATGTGGGGTTTTGATACTTATCGTGACCAACGACACTAACCTACGGTATGCGTGTCTACGATCGTCGATAATATAGTAACCCAACTAAAGGTTGGGGTCATGTCCCAACGGAGTGGTTTTGAAAATTTATAGTAAAATAAAATTTAGTTCTAACTAGTCGTAGCTAAAGACATTAACGAGTAAAAACATATTAAATTAAAGGGGGTAACACAAAACTGTCAAATATCGATTTGGGGATTTTGTCACAATTAGTAAAGCCAACAAAAATAACAAGAAAATCAAGTATGGGTAAGAATTCTTGGGGTGTGACCGCAATAAAATTTGAGATAAGTAGTTGGGTGCATGCTTTTGAAAGGAAATTTGTAAGATAATAGTGACTAGGCTAAGCTTTAAATGGAAATAAGTTCCCTCTCGGGTAACTTACCCCGTTTCGAACGCGTTTCTCTCGGACACCCATTTGCTGCATGAAGACCAGCCTACACCTTACCCTACTCACTCTCTCGAGCTGAGTGTTAGGATATGAGACTAGGGTTCACCCTCTCGGGCTGAAGCTTTAAATGGAAATAAGTTCCCTCTCGGGTAACTTACCCCGTTTCAAACACGTTCCTCTCGGACACCCATTTGCTGCATGAAGACCAGCCTACGCCTTACCCTATTCACTCTCTCAAGCTGAGTGTTAGGATATGAGACTAGGGCTCACCCTCTTGGGCTGAACTTCATGCCGACCCACTCCTTAGGCCATCAGTCTAGTGGTCTTGGTTTTGCGACCTCCCTCTCGGCCAAGCCGAAAACACATGGGTTGCTTTGTATTTGCAACTACAAACCCTTTAGGTTAAACCACAACCACTAGGTGAAATTACCATTAAACTACATCTAACCTATCAGCAAGCAAGACCCAATAATAATATCAACACAT
This sequence comes from Solanum lignicaule, assembly GCA_029582545.1. Lineage (NCBI taxonomy): Eukaryota > Viridiplantae > Streptophyta > Magnoliopsida > Solanales > Solanaceae > Solanum > Solanum lignicaule. The sequence continues at coordinate 1,376 of JAJOOF010012029.1, forward strand.
ATTTGCTAAATCACACCCCAAAAATGAGGGTTTTTAGCCACACATCAAGAAATAACAAAATACACCTAAAATGATAGTGAAATCAAATAGGTATAAGAAATTAAACCTTGATTTAAGCAAAGGAAGAAGAATGGAGAAGACCCACTTCCAACTTGGGGAAGATAAAATCCTTCTTTCTTCAATTCTCCCAAAAACACTCTCCAAAATTGAGAGAAAATATCCAAAAAAGTACTATTATATTCTGCAAATTAAAATAAATGTTCAATTCCTTAAAAATTAATAATAATTTTAGTATTTATAGACTTCATAAAATAGCGCTGGCGGATCTTTCAGAGAAGTTCGTCGATGCCGACGAATGACTCGGCAACTCGCCCTTCTTCCGTTTCATCGCCGTTTCATGCTTGCCTTTAGCATCTTCACGTTCTGGACCATTCGATGGTATAGTACTGCTTCGCGAAAATATTCGGCGAAGCACCGACTGCTCCTTTTATCGCCTTTTTGATCCTTCTCCTTCAGGGCTTCGCGTTCTGGAACAAAGGGAGGAGTGAATCCCTTCGGCGTATCGCCAAGTGTGCTTGGCGATGCTCAGGCTTCAGCTTCTTCATTCTTTTCAGCCTTTTTGCTCCTTTTTGCGCGTAAGTGTCCATACTTTTACTAAAACATCAAATACCTGAAACTTAAGAGTTTTCATCAGATATTGAGACAAAATAAGCATTAGAGGACATTATTTCTATCAAAAGAAAGCCCTAAATGAGTCCAATTTGTGGACTCATCAACACCCCCAACTTAAACTTTTGCTTGTCCTCAAGCAAACTCAAGTTCAGCCGTTCAAAAAGGGTGTCTCAAACAGTGCTACATAAGATTCAATCATGAACATACACAACAAGACTCAAATTACTTATGCAAAGATCAACTGTGTACTCAAAGATTCAAATTGTGACACACCATTACCAGAGATTCTCATGCTCGCAATACTTGCTATTTGTGCAAGTTCAAGCTCAACAAAAAGTATCTAAATGCCCTCATATGAAGAATCATTCTGTATTAACACTCAGATGTTAATCAATTCAAGATTATGAATCCGATGCAACGCTCACACTCAAAAAGAGGAACACAATGCATGTTTTCACCCATAGGTTTTCCCTTATTTTCCAATCGACTTTCGATTCGGTTTACTCAAGATAAAAAAGGTCTTTCTAAGGCTTGTAACGGGGTTGAGTGCAAAGGTATGGTCATTTAGGGTCAGTGGCTCCTTGCTCGTGGGGTGTGGTATGCTCAAGGAATTTCCTTCTTTTTCTTTATCGATTCTTTTTCTAGTGCTTCTAAGTCACCTTTTTATTCACCTTCATGGATTGCTTGGAAACCTAATTTCCTTCGTACTTCATTCCATAGTTTTTTTTGAATTGAAGGGGTTTCCAGTTATGCAATACCATGGGTTAGGGGGGAGTTTTTGTTGCACTTCTTGACTTCTCCTTTTCCTTTTCACCACACCCCCAACTTAGGCTTTTGGCCTAAGTTGGCTATTCACTAAATCACAAATTAAGAGGATTGTAGGTAGTGGGTCAAGTAAGGTCTAGGGTTCATCAAGGTTCTTCCAAAGAAAGGTAAGGCTCAAAGGGTGTTCAGAAGAGTTTCATAGATTCACGGGTAGGCCACAAAAGAGGTATATGTCAAATTAGGCTCACACTCTTTAAAGTTGCCTAAGATCATTTCAAGAGGACAACTTTCTAAATCAATCAGACTAACATGGCAAATTCTAGGTTTATTCATGCATGGTTCAAAGCAAGCTAATCACAACGAGATGCAAAGAGTTCACATACTGTCTATGCAACTTCATTTGGCCTGATCGTAGCTGTAGATTCATGTTCATTCAATTGAGAGCACTATTCAAGTCATCAGTATTGATCGAGATTGAGACTTAAATTTTGCAAAAGAACAGCCACATTCATTTCACGAGGGGTGGCCAAAATGTGCGAAAAATTTAAAATTTTTCGGAAGGGTCAAAATCATTTTGCAATTAAACCCAAAATAGACTCATAAGCTCAAATAATCGCAAAGAAGTTTTAAAAACACAATTAAAAATAGAACAACCCAAATGTACACCCAAAACAGAAGTATTTGAAACAAGCAAAACCAGCAAAACAAAGTGGGCCTTACCCCACCATAAATAAGAGTGTTTGTCCTCAAATGCAAATTATGACAGTATCCAAAGTTGAAGAAAGATAAGACAAGGAGAGAGGTAAAGAAGGGTCCTTTCTATTCAGTCTCTCTATCTGTCGGGGCATCAGTGCCCGATAGATCTCCCTGAAGTAAAACAATGGTCCCCAGAGTATTGTTGTTTTGGCCCTCATTGTTTGCCTCTGCAGCAAGATTAGCTACCATCATCTGATCTATCTCATGAGCTGCTTCGAAGGTACGCATTGCATTAACAAAACTTCGAGCTCATGGAGGTACATTAGGGTCGATGGGAATTCGTCTCTTTTCTCTGGCTTCCTTGGTATATTACCTTTGTCTGGCTAGCTCTGCTCTTTTTTCATCGTTTTTAAACTCTCGTGCTCTTATGTGCCTGGGTGGATCATTTCTCCCTGCGACTTTTGATCTCGCCATTTCTGCAAAGACTTCGAGGATAAGTTAGATAGTAATTCAAATAGTTGAAAAAAGTTGTTTATTATTGTAGAATCGGTTAGCCAAGCTAGTTGGCAAAGTGCTTATCCTGTTAGGCTAATTGTTGAAAATGATGTACAATTGATACAAGGGCGCAGACAAAGGGCGAACGAGGGATCTTTCGGTGAGTCACCTAGTGCATTTTTTGAATTAAACTGCTAGCCGAAAGTCACAAATCAATGAATACATAAAGTAGTCAGTTAAAGGCGAAATAGGGTCGTTAGGGGAACCACCGAGCTGTTCGGCGGATTTTGTTCATCTCGCTGATCATCTCAATGTGTCTATTTTTAACCCAGCCTTTCAAAGTTTCACCCCGTAACCCCAGATAATGCAACTTACACTTATATAACTCATCAATGAAAGCCCAAAGAAACTTCTATTCCCACCGCGCAACAGTTCAACTCAAAGCAAAGTTAAGTTGTAGTCCCTTAAATCATGCAGAAAATACCAAGTATTAATCGATAATATATACCATCCCAGCAACTTAGAGACTCAACAAAGATTTTTATGCTGTTAGTCATTATGCAAATGAGTAAAAATTCTGCTAAAATAACTGAGTTGTTTGATTACCAACCTTTGATACATAATTAGATGATACTGACTTGCTAGGCAGCAATGTGATACTAATCCGAGCACAATTCGACACTCAAAATACTCTAAAAGTGCAAGAAATATAACTACTAAAGTGTGAGTGTGAGTTTGTGAAAAGGGACAAAGTGAAAGAAAGTGAATGACATGGAACTTTTAAACCTATGGCTTATGACCGTCCAGTTTCTGCTCATTCGACGATGTTAGTCGATCTCGCTCATTCACTCGGCGAAACGCGGAATGTCTAATTTCCTTGCCGAATATAACAGAGTTTTCAGTTCAGGTGAGCAGTGCATCAGCGGTCATTATCGAGATCGCCAATTATATTGGCGATGCGTCGACAAAATTCATACTCTACTGAGTTTTACAGACTCAAGCTTGAAGATGCATTATGTCAAATGGTGGGAATGATCGAGTACGTCGAACTTGTTGGTGATCCACCAACTGGACTATTGCTCGCCCCCATACAACTTTTTAAGCACTTTCTTTACTCAATCTATATAAACAATACACTATTATTTTATCAAGATAACAAAAAGCGAGTAAATGGTTTTGGGTTGCCTCCCAAAAAGCGCCTTAGTTAACATCTCGGCACAATGCAAGTTAATCTTCAGACCTCACTCTTGGGGTTGACCATAGTATCACTAGGCAAACCCTCTTGTTGTCTCGGATTGAGATGAGACGAGATATGACCCATTTGGGTCTCTAACTGTTTGATTAAAACTGAATGAGAGGTGACAGTCTGGCTGAGAGTAGACACGTCTTCTTTCATACCTTTTAGCATTTTGTTTGACCCTTCAACTTTGTTTAGAATATGCGAGAGCATATCCTCAGACCTACCACCTTCCGAATCCTTGAGCTTCTAACGCTCGTGGGGAGGCACATATCTATCTTTCTCTCCATCCTTCCAATTTGGATTATGGTCCCTCCATTCACGATCTAAATCCTTCCAGCCTTCATCTCTAACCCATCCTTGATTACCACCCTGCCTTGGGTAGTTTGAGCGGTTGCCCCCACCTTGGTTAGTTAGAAAATTCACTTTCTCATCATACATGGGTTCAAACTTCATCTCTTCAGGATTCACATCCCACAAAATTGACACCACGGGCCCTAGCCCCCATGACATTCTTGGATAAAATGTCAAGCTGCGTCATCATCTTGGCCATGTTTTGGTCTCTCTCATTATCTTTCTAACCTGCTCCTTGGATAGCTGAAATGTGACCGGTGAGACCTGGTCTTCGTGGGTGTACCACGCCCTATTGATGGTTGTCATGCCATTGAGAAGTTGAGTTGCTACTCCATATGGTTGCTGCATTAATCCTCCGGGCAAGAGTTGGTCAGCTACACGTTTGTTTACTGAGTCTTGACTTCGGTAAAAGTATTGAAGAAGCACATTATCAGGTAGACCATGGGTTGGGCATTGTAGCACAAATTTTTTAAACCGGAGCCAAGTTTCGTGCAGAGGCTCTGCATTCCAACTCTTGAAACTTTGGATGCTATCCAGAATAGTCATCATCTTCGAGGGAGGGAAAAATCGCACATTGAATGCGGTGACCAACTCCTCCCACGAAGTGATCGAGTTACATGGTAACTCAGCTAGCCACTTGCACGCCTCCCCAATCAATGAGAAATGGAATAGCCTTAATCGAACCGACTCCTGCGAGATGCTTTTGAATGAGAATGGTCCACACACATCTAAGAAGTTTCAAAGATGCTCATGTGGGTCCTCATGTGCTAATCCACTGAAGAGTTCCTTTAGTTGTAGGAGTTGCAACATGGTGCTTGTTATGTGGAACACCGCATTTCCCTCTATTGGAGGTAGACGGATGGCTCCAACACCTCCCATGAGATGTGGATCATTGATGTTGGGCTCTTGTACATCGTTGAGGTTGCTGATGTCGTCTTGATGGCCCACCTGGCTCCTATTACTACCGTTAACACTCATACTTTCTGAAATGTTTACACAATCAATCAAAACAAAAGTAAAAATTAAGTTAGTAAATTACAACTAAAAAGAACAAAAATTCTACTAATCTAAAAATTCTCAAATAACACCACTCCCCGACAACAACACCATTTTGATGCTTATCGTGACCAATGACACTAACCTACGGTATGAGTGTCTACAATTGTTGATAATATAGTAACCCAACTAAAGGTTGGGGTCATGTCCCAAGGGAGTGGTTTTGAGAATTAATAGAAAAATAAAATTTAGTTCTAACTAGTCGTAGCTAAAGACATTAACGAGTAAAAACATAGTAAATTAAAGAGGGTGACACAAAAGTGTCAAATATAAATTTGGGGGTTTTGTCACAATTAGTAAAAACAACAAAAATAACAAGAAAATCAAGTATGGGTAAGAATTTTTGTGGTGTGACCGCAATACAAGTTGAGATAAGTAGTTGGGTACATGCTTTTGAAAGGAGATTTGTCAGATAACAGTGACTAGGCTAAGCTTTAAATGGAAATCAGTTCCCTCTCGGGCAACTTACCCCGTTTCAAACGCGTTCCTCTCGAACACCCATTCGCCGCATGAAGACCAGCCTACGCCTTACCCCACTCACTCTCTCGAGCTGAGTGTTAGGATATTAGACTAGGGCTCACCCTCTTGGGCAGAACCTTATGTCGACCCACTCCTTAGGCCATCAGTCTAGTGGTCTTGGTTTCGCGACCTCCTTCTCGGGCAAGCCGAAAACACATGGGTGTCTTTGTATTTGCAACTACAAATCCTTTAGGTTAAACCACAACCACTAGGTGAAATTACCATTAAACTACATCTAACCTCTCAACAAGCAAGACGCAACAATAACATGAACACATATTTGCTAAATCACACCCCAAGAATGGGGGGTTTTAGCCACACATTAAGAAATAACAAAATACACCTAAAATGATAGTGAAATCAAATGGGTATAAGAAATTAAACCTTGATTTAAGCAAAGGAAGAAGAATGGAGAAGACCCACTTCAAACTTGGGGAAGATGAAATCCTTCTTTCTTCAAGTCTCCCAAAAACCCTCTCCAAACTTGAGAGAAAATATCCAAAAAGTACTATTCTATTCTGGAAATTAAAATAAATGTTCGACTCCTTAAAAATTAATAACAATTTTAGTATTTATAGACTTCAGAAAATACCACTGGCGGATCTTTCGGTGAAGTTAGTCGATGCCGCCGAATGACTCGGTGACGCGCCCTTTTTCTGTTTCATCGCCGTTTTGTGCTTGCCTTCAGCATCTTCACGTTCTGGACCATTAGGTGGTATAGTACTGCTTCGCAAAAATATTCCATGAATCGCCCACTGCTCATTTTATCGTCTTTTTGATCCTTCAGGGCAGGGCTTTGCGTACTGGAACAAAAGGCGGAGTGAATCCCTTCGGCGTATCGCCAAGTACACTTGGTGATATTCAATCTTCAATTTCTTTGTTCTTTTCAGCCTTTTTGTTTGTTTTTATGCCTAAGTGTCCATGCTTTCACTAAAACTTCAAATACCTGAAACTTAAGAGTTTTCATCAGATATTGAGAAAAAAAAACATTCGAGGACACTATTTCTAACAAAATAAAGACCTAAATGAGTCCAATTTGTGGACTCATCAGGTTTAGAAGTGTAAAATGGTTTCCCGAACTTAGGTTGAGGGGTTTAGGGGTTAAACGTCAAGTTACAACTACCCCCCCTCCCCCCAAAGGACCAATCAAGGGGTCCTTGAGGAGGACCCTAAAACCTAACTCCAAGCTGCTCCAAAACGCCCATTTATGTGACCTACAGATGGGACCTATTGGGCGTAGGTACATCCACAGCCCGTGGAACCAAGTCGTGGGTCAAGGGACAAAATGTAGAGTTGCAGACCACCACCCACATTAAAATAATTTTAAAATGTGGGGATGGTTTATATTGTTTATTTAGACTAATATAAGTATTTTTAAACCATTAACTACCCCTTTACACTTCATAATTCCAAGACACAAATAGTAACCAACTCTTCTCCAAATAATTCTCTCTCTAAAACATCCATTGGAGAAGAAGAAGAAGTCAAGTTCAAGGGCTCAAGGACTCATATTTTGCACTCAAATTTGAGAGGAATATTCAATTAAGGTATGGTAGTTTTGATTCATGGTTAACTTTTCATCCATGAAGCCCTCAAACCTTCAATTTCAAAGTTGGAAATTCTCCAAAACTAAGGGTTTTCATCCTAGGTCATGGATTCTTTCTCAAAATGTTTTCAATGGTTTAATTATCATATATTAAGATTGAATTGCCATTTTATGGTGGTTTTAAGATAAAATCCCCCATGAATCCATGATTTTCCCATAGTCCTAATTTATGACTATGTGATGTGGATGAATTGTAGTAAGATGAATGTTATGCAAATGTTCTTGTAATGGTTTAGTTACTTGAATTATGTCATTATTCATGCCTAAATTGTAGTAATTCTAGGTGTGTTGGTGAATTGTAATTCATACCCTTTGGAGGGTAAATTATGAAGATTAATGTATAAACATGATGCTTATGTATATGCTTTGTGATTTCAATGAAAGTACTGTGATCATGACTACAATGCAATGGTGATATTATGGAAAGGTTATTCTCAATTATACACTTGTGAATGATGATGACATGTTGTGAAAGGTTTCTTCAATGTAATGTTATACATTGAATTGGTAGGCTTAGGGCATCCTCTTCTTGTGTAATTGAATGTGATCTTGATTGATGTACCTTGAATTGGTAGGCTTATGGCATCCTCTTCTTGTGTAATTGAAAGTGATCTTGATTGATGTACCTTGAATTGGTAGGGTTAGGGCATCTTCTTCTTGTGTAACTAAAGTATCTTGAATTAATGAACATTGAATCAGTAGACCTAATGGTGGTAGCCCTTTAATAAATGATTAATGAAGTATTGTAAGGCTTTTTCTTGAACCGGTATACCTAATGGTGGTGGCCCTTTCATGATGAGTCTATGAACTACTTTAATGATGAACCTTGAATCGGTAGACCTAATAGTGGTGGCCCTTTCTTGAGGATTCAATGAGCTATCCTAATAATGTACCTTGAATCAGTAGACCTAATGGTGGTGGCCCTTTCATGTGTGTAATAATGTACTTTGGGTTGGTATACCTAATGGTGGTAGCCCTCTCAAGTATAATAATGTTAATGAGAATGAACTAGTCTATGGGAATTTAAAGCTTAACACCGAGTGTATATGGTAAGGTGGAAGCTCTCCCCATGTTAGGCCGGATTTCAATGAACACCTTCCTTATCCCATGACTATGTTCCCACATAGGATATAGCTAGTGGATCCACCTAATCTAAAATGTTACCGATCCTACCTTAGGCAAGTAGACCAACCATTTATGGTGTGGGACATACACCGGAGTTTATGATTTGCTCACATGGTCTATGTCGGTTAATGCTTATTTCCATCATGTGAGTTATGTGCTATGGTTATTCATGAAGTTCTATGAAGTGTGGGTGGTAGTATGGGATGCCATCTATGCATTGTACGAGTAGGTTTTGAGGGTGGCTATGGTGTTTTTATCTAATGTCATAATATCTAATGAAATGATTGTGCTCATAATGATGCTAATGAGAATGTTGACATAAAGGTTTAATGTAATGATTAATGCTTAACTTGGAATGTTATTATGAGTTACTTTCCTTGTCATGACTTATTAAATGTGAATGTTCGTTGTCTATGATTATTGACTAAAGATGAGGATGAAGAATGGTAAGTATGTATATGGTGGCCTCAAAGTGGTACTTAGTATGAATGGTATTATGGGATGCCATTCCTACATTGCACAAGTATAACTTAGGGTTACTTAAGATGATGGTTCTAATGTGTTGTAATGGCTTACATGATGACTATGCTTGTATTTTATGCCTTTTATACTATAGTTCATGATGTTTCTCAAACTTGGCATATTGAATGGTTTTCAACCAAAATGTCCTTTTTAGCATGATTTTTGCATGACCGTCATACTTAGTACATTTTTGTGCTAACCCATATTTCTGCTACATTTTTACAAAGTGTAGGTTTCGGATCTTAAAGTGACTTCTAGTGTTCAAAGCTTGGATTAACTATTGGCCAAAGCTAGTGGTGGGTCCTCATGGTTCGAGGATGAGAGATGCTCATTTCTAGTTTCTTTTATGTCATTTTACGTTTCGGACTATGTTTAAGGGTTGTGACCCTATCTTTGATTCAAAAGTTGTATTAGATGGCCATGTGAGACAAAGTTAGACTTCCACTATTTTTAAATAAAGACTTCGATTGTATGGATTAAAGTTTTTAAATTCGTACCATTTTTTATGTCCTATGTTATGAATTCTAAAAGGCTTGTATAAGGCTCTTCGGAGTCTTGTACGCCGTGTTACTTCTAGGGTGTACCCCTGGGTTGTGACACCCACTGCCAAGTTGGCTGGCTCCTTGGGGTGAGATGCTGGAAATTTAGGTGGACCAAGGGTCCACTTAGCGAGTGGCCGAGTGCCCTTGGGGAACCTCAGCGTGCAGCAGCACTGAAAGTAAGTAGGGTCCTTAATGTTATTTCCTATTTCACCTAATTCGAAACTAAGTTGTTCTATTCCTTAACTAGTAAAGTTTATAAGCTTTTTAGACTCAAAATTTCCCCAAAATTAAGTCACTCTCCCTAGAATCTAAAAGAAAACCCAAAACTTTATACTCTCCAAATAAATTCTCTCTCTAGAACTTCATGGAAGAAGAAGAGGAAAGTTGAAGCTTGGGCTTGAAGAAACGAGGCTTTTCATTCAATTTCTTTGGAGAATCATAACTAATGTATGCTAGTTCTTCATCCATGGAGTCCCTCAAAATTCAATTTCAAAAACTAGAAATCCCCGAGAAAGTTAGGGTTTGACTTCAGTCTCATTAGTTCTTTTCAAAAACGTTTATAATGATTGATTGATGATATATTTTGTATAAATTGATGATTTCCAATAGTTTCATGTTGAATATCCCCAAGAACCCATGAAACCCCATATTCCCCAATTATGATCTTGTGATTTGGGTTTGTTGATTATAAAAGAATATTATGAGATTATGCTTGTAGTAGTAGGGTTAATTGAATCATGTTAATATCCATGTCTAATGTAGTAATTCTAGTCGTGTTGATGAAATATGATATGTAGTCCTTGAAGGACAAAGTATGAGTATTATGCATGACTATGATATTTATGTATATGCTTTATGAACACTTTGAGAGTAAAGTAATTATGATTATGATCTCGATGTTGTGTTGTTGGAGGTTATCCTCGTGTACACACTTATGTATGAGTATGATATGATGTGAGTAGTTTCCTCACAATATGATGATTCGAAGGTAGAAAGGCTATTCTAACCTATTGAATCTATGAGCTATAGTATGAATTATGTTGGATGGAGTGTCAAGACATCTTTCATGAATATGAACTTAAGCCAAGACTTAATATCTATCTATGAGAATAAATATTTAGCACTGAGTGGACATGAATATGAGATGGCAGCTTATACGGTAATTGAGTTTGACTTTCAAAATTGGTTCCTTCTACCTTAGTTGAGTCCGGGTTCCAAAGTATGTATCTCATGAGATGGAAATCTTCTACCTTAGTTGAGTCCGGGTTTCTAGTAGCAATCTCCTTATCCCAAAAATATGTGCCCACATATGTATTTAGCTAGTGGATCCACCTGAGCTAAGAGTATGGTTCTACCTTAGGCAAGTAGCACAATTGCTTTTCGGTGTGGGGTAGACACCGAATTCCATGTTAGCTCGCATGGTCTATGTCGGTTAAGGCTTATTCCCAGTAGTAAAATAAAATGAACAAGAATAGGAAATATAAACTATGGTTACTTGAGAAGCTTTACTTAGTATCGGTAAGATTATGGGATCTTACTCATGCATTGCACTTGTATGCGTTAAGGGTATCTATGGTATGATCCTTTTATGATCTGATGATCTATGATTTGATTATGCTTATGACTTATGCTTTTCTACTATCTTCAAAATGATGCTTTCATTTAGCAAATTGTATGCATTCAGCTAAAATGCCCATTTTAGCATGTTTTAACAATTTTTGTGCATGTCTATCATACTTGATGCATTTTTGTACTAACCCATATTTTCCTAAATTTTCCCCAAGTGTCGGGTCCGGTCAACAAGGTGGTCCCCATTGTGGCTAGAGCTTGGAATTGATCATTCTCCTTTCTAGTTTGGTGAGTCCTCGTGATTCGAGGATGGATACTATCATAGTAGTTTCTTTCTTGTACTTTCACTTTTGGATTATTTTGTTTTGGGCTGCGACCCTATTTGATTCGACTATTGTAACAGATGGCTATTTTAGACAAGTCTAGACTTCCACTTTCCTTTATTAAGATTTTTGGACTTAAATGTGTTTTTACTCTTATCATTCTAATGCTTTGTGTTATGATATGCTAAGTGACTTACATGGTGCCTTTCGGGGTTCTATATGCCTTGTACGTCTAGGGGGTACCCTTGGGTCGTGACAAAAGTCAATTGAATGGTTGTTCAAACACCCCAAAAACTAAGCATACTTCTCAAATTGTAAACGACTAGTTTATGTAAATTCTCTCTAAAATATAATGTATATTATTCATTCAAAATCTGATACATTTTCTCTCTCCTTCAAACTATTTCTACTTCCCCCCAAAATAAGCCTAAATTCCATGTTCGACCTGTTCAACAACATTTGTCGTGCACACTTATCTTATTTGGCACATCATCGATTTCCATCTAGCTCACTCTTCTTTTGCTTTAGGCTTCAAGTGTTTGAACCTCAGTTGACAAACTCGATCATGTCAAGCATTCAAATTTAGCGGATCGCCAATTACCACCTTTTTGCCCTTCAACTTTCATTTTTACTTATGTGTCTATAACCTTCTTCAATAGACTTCTAGTTCGTCCATTTAACTTTGAAGAATCACCGTTTAAATATTAGTCTTCCGCACTGTCTTAAATATTTTTAATTATGAATAGTGTCAACATGGCTGAATTCAAGCCAATTGGGCAATCCACCCTATTTGTTTGGTGACTACTTGTGCAGAGTTTTCACTTCTTTCCATGTTTTTGACCTCTTTTTCATGTACTCATCCATTCCTTGTCCATTAGCCTTTAAAGATGCAAAATATCAAAATTTCATGATATACAGATATGTATTAGCATAAGGGATACTAAATCTTGAATTAAAAAGTTCTCAAATGAGTGAAAATCTACCACTCAACAACACCCCAAGCATAAACAGTTGTTTGTCCTCAAGTAAATAAAAAACACAATTAGTTCAACAAGGGTGTCTAGAAAAGTTCTCAATGAGAGTTATCATGCAAGTACCACCAGAAGGGTACTATTAAGAATATGCAACACTCAATCATGCTCAAAAAGCTTCAAATTATTACTAATTAGTATCAATCCAAGCGCAATCTCACTAGTTCTTCCTTTCTAATGTAAAACCATTTTTCAAAAAAAGCATTCAAGTTCCCTCACATCAAATGCGATTACATGGTCTCACATAGTATATAAATAATGAAGTTACAAACCAATATAACTCCCACTCTCCAAAAATGAAATATATGAAGATTCATCCCACAAATTTGCTAATGCTCAACTAAAATTTATCTAATTTTAAGTGCAGGCGATCACTATTGAGTCCAAGATTTGACTCATTTGGGGATTTGTTTATATAGATTTAGTATCCTCAAATGCTTAATTTGTGCCATAATCTGATGCTAAATACTTGATTTTTAGGTGTATGGATTGAGGAACAAATCAAGGACACTAATAGGCAAAAATAAACAAAATAAATTGAAGAATTGAAGAAAGGCAAGACTGGTGATCGCCAAGAGCATTCGGCGAATCACCGAATGGCTAGTTCTACTGCCTAAAGTTCCAGTGTGCCAGCCCTGATAGAAGAAACCAAGTCGGTGACAAAAAAGAGTAGTCGGTGCATCGCCAAGTAGTTACGTGAAGCCAAGACAGATCACCCAAAGTTATACACCTTGAAGATGCTGAATGCCAAGGTAAAAAAGCGATGGAAGAGGTCAAAGGGCGGCTCGCCGAGTGGTTTAGCGAGCCCGACTTACTTTGACAAATGGCCATTCGTAGCTTATTTTTGGTCACTATAAATTAGATTTTGAACATTTAGTTTAGGATCTTGCATCTGGACACAACTGAATTATTTTGGAAAATACAATTTTAGCTTAGAACTTTTCTATCTATAGGATTTCATAGTTTTGAAGAATTTGAGAAAGTCAATTTGGAGAATTTGGAAGTGGGTTTCGAAGATTCGACAAATTAAAGCATTGTAAAGACTAAATCATTCTTACCTAGTTGATGGATAATCAATTCGATAATGGATTTTACCTTTTTATGATGTTTGGCTAAAACCCCAATTCTTGGGGTGTGGTCATGTGATTATGGGCTGAAATAGTTTATGGGTATTGTTAATTACTAGTTTAAATGCTATTCCATCTTTTAGGTTCCATTTGGGCAATATGGAAGTGTGTTTATTCATTAATTGTAATTGAATTTAAGAATTTTAGTTGCAAATGCAGTTCTATATTTGTGTTCTTGGCTTGGTCGAGAGAGGGGTTTTAGGACTAAGACTATTGATTAATGATTTGTGGGTATTGGGTTTATCTGGGTTTAGCTCGAGAGAGTGAATCCTAAAATCAATCCTACCCATCTAGCTTGAAAGTGTGGATGAACTAAGGCGTGGGTTGTTTTTCATTGTCATGCTTGTTTATGTTCGAAAGAAATCACTTGATTTGGGGTAGTTTTTCGAGAAAAATTATCTCCCTTATAGTCTAGCCTACTCACTTATATTTAGTTATTTACTATTAGTTGCAATTACCCATATGTCTATATTTGCCTATAATCGATCACATCCCGAGAATCCTTTTCCCTGTTGTTATTTCGAAGTTTTTGTGACTGTTTGTAGTTGATAATTGAAAACCAAAACCCCCATCTGACATTTGTGTCACTCCTTTACTTGATATTTAGTTATTTACTATTAGTTGCCCATCTGACATTTGTGTCACTCCTTTGGAAGGAGTCATAATGGTAAATACCTAGCCGGCATGGATGGTTGCTATGGGTGTGGAAAGGATGGGTACAAGGTGAGGGAATTCCCGGTTCTTAAGGCTATGGGAAGGGAGGATAAGAATGCTGCCTCTAGTGATCCGGATGAAGGTACTCAAAAGAAGAATAGGTTTTTTCTCTCCAATCTAGAGAAGATCAAGAGTGATCTCCTCATGTCGCTTCCGGTATGTCATTCTTTCATGTTTTAGGAAATTTCCAGATTTCTAGTCTTTTATGACTTGTTATGTAGGACTTGATGTTGTACTTTCCATGATTTATGTTTAGAAAAACATGTGTGGGTTTACTCCCAAGGGGGATATAGTGTACCTATACCATAAGGTCTATACATGATTATGTGTTACCATGATCTCTTTATGTATGCTTATAAAGTGTAGGCCTTGTTAGAATTGATCTAATTGCATTGTGTTGCCTCATGTTGTAACATCTTTGAGTCAATTTGCATTTTAGGCTCCATGAATTTATGTTGAGTATGTTGTATCTAGTAGATGTTAGTTCCTCCATGGAAATGATTATATATGTCTCTTTCATGCATTTTGAGTTGCATTCGGTATGTTTAGCTTGGAATTGAAACTTCCTTGTTTAGTTATGTACATATAGATGTAATGCATGCATGATAGGCTGCTAGTCTAGAGTCGTTTCCTTTAAGAAGTGTTTATAAAGGTCATTCGAGGATGAATGTTCCCAAGGGGGAGATATTATAACACCCCGGAAACTAGTAGGCCAAACTAGAGCCACATGCTAGGGTTCAAAGATTTGATGTATGAGAAATAGAGTTGTAGAAGCGAGTTTAGATGTTTAGAATAAGTAGTTTAATGGTTGAACATCCAGATATGTATTAGACCTAGTAACCTAGATGACATTTAAGAGTTTGGTTGTTCATGGGCAGGGAAACTACCAAGGCAAAAGGGCAAGCCTAAGCCAAAAGGCCAAGGCATGCCAACCTTGGCAGCTACTGCCCAAGGATTCACGACTAGTTGTGTGGACCACGGTCTATGAAGGGGTCCTTGGAGATGACTTAGACACTTAGGAGGCCTGGCAAAGAGGGTAAGACACTGCCTTAAGTTCATGAGGCACTTCACGAGCCATTTGCTTGACTACGCTCCGTCCAAGTGCCCGTGAAGGTGCCTTAGTGTTTTAGGGTCATGGAAAGTTGGGGGAGCTACTGTTCAAGGGACCACGGGGACCACCACGGACCGTGGTGCCATTAACGGACCGTCCAAGTGGCCGTGATGCCTGGGACGGTGCAGCCAGGTGAGGGACATTTGGGTAAATTCCTATTCAACTAGATTTAAGTGGGGTCATTTTGTATGTCTTTTATTCACCTAATTAAACTATTTTAAGTCCTTAGTCCCCAAGTTTAAGTCACTTTACATGAGACTCAAATCAAAACCCCAAATCCCCCTTTCTCAAATAATTCTCTATCTAAGGATTCAATAAGAAGCTAAGGCTTGAAGATTCGGTTAATAAGAACCTCTATTCTTTAGAGATTTTTTTAAGTCTTTGATCTAAGGTATGTGAAGCTTGTTCATCCACGGGTTCTTCCACCCATTGAGACCCCATAGATTTCCCCCATTTGTGAACTCAAAAATCCAATTCTAGCTAGGGTTGTGAGTATATTGTGGGTAGGGCTTGGGTATGACTCCAATCTAGTGGATAGCATCCAATTATGATTGGATTGTATTTATTTGATGATATTATGATGAATTCATGTGATTTCTATGATGAACCCTAATCTAAGTCGATGAATGTGATCTTTCTGGGTTTATGCCATTAGAGGCAAAGTTGAAGGTTCATATGTGATCTTCCTAACTCAATGTTGTGTGTTGTAATTGATCAAAGTTAGGATCATATAATCATGAATTGAACTAGACTCTATTGTATATGATTGATTTTGACTTGTAAAGTTAGAATTGAACCTTTACGATCAATTAAGATCTAGAATCACCTAGTAATGAAAGATGTGATCAGATTACATTGAAATCTAGGTATAAAGAAGAGATTAAGAAAGAAACCTTGAGAGTATGGTTGTGATCCAAATAACTAGGGATTTAGGATGAAGCTAATGTGATTAACTATTGATGTTAAGGCTTTGAGAGTAAAGTTTAAAAGAGAATAAAAGTATAATAGATTGGATTATGGTGAAACGCCAATACTCACCTAACCGACCTTATGAAAGCTTGAATGTATGAAGTGATAGGATCACTTGAGCATGGATTGATTGTCAAGGACATCCTTACATGAGATACGGGTGTTAATCAAGGCTTAACAAGTTAACCTTGGGTTGTATGCTTGGCTCCAAGTTGATATTGACAATGAGATGGAGTGTCACACAAGAAAGGGTCCGGGCTCCAAGTAGAAAGGAGAACCACACCTAGTTGATATGAGGACTTTCCAAGTGCAAGGGGGAACTCTTACGTAGTAGAGTGTGGGTTTTCCCATTGTTAGATCTCATGAGATGGGATCCTTCAGGTAGTTGAGTCAAGATTCCTAGTAGCAATCTCCATATCCATGAACTAAGACATGCTTCAGAAGCATCTCATAGTGTTCAAAGCATGATGAACTAAGACTTACTCAATGAAATAACTTATAGTGTTCTAAAGTATAGATGGACTTAGACATGCTCAAGATAGCATCTCATATGGTCCATGTGAAGAAGGAACTTAGACATACTTTAGAGAGTATCTCATAGAGTTCAAAGTGTTATGGGCATAGACATACTTAGTAAGTACCTCATGGTGTTCTGAAGATGAAAAGTGGAACTAGGTTCCAGACCAAGAAGGGTTAGTAAGATGACCTAAGAGTAATACTTAGCAAGATTAGTATTATGGGATGCAATGATTGCATTGCACAAGAATGACTTAGGGTTACTAAATAGAGTAAGTTAAGATAGGATTGTGCCATAGTTGCCTTCCTTACTATAGTTGACTAAAGATGAGAGATTCCCTTAGTTATGAGAAGATATATGATTAGTGAAACCAAAGTAGGGTAAATATGACTATGATGACTTTATAGTTATGCTTAGGGTGACTGGTATTATGGGATGCCTTTCATGCATTGCACAAGTGTGCTTTGAGTTTGCCTAGAAGTATGATGCCCTTATGTTTGTGAAACCTAAAGGCTTAGACTATGCATGTAGACTATGATTATGATGACCAATAAGGGATACATGGCTTGGGTAGTATTATGGGATGCTATTCTTGTCTTGCACTTGTATGCTTCTGAGGTTACTTGAGAATAGTGCTATTATGATATAGAAGACTAAGAGTTAATTAAGTTTTATGATACTTATGATGAGGAATTGGATTATTATGATGATGATGTATCTCCTATGCTCCTTTACCATGGTTATGTTGACTTATGTTTATATGAGAGTTATTTGGAGATTATGCTATGACTATGATGACCATGTTTATATTTATGATTATGGTTTTTATCTCTTATGATCATGTCTTATGTTGACTAACCATTTTGAGATGCTCTTATGATGTTGTGTTAGCTTCCATACTTAGTACGTTTTGTACTAACGCATATTGCCTATATTCTAATCAAATGTAGGGATTGGAGGCTAGAGTTGCTTGAAGATAGGTTTCTAGGAGGCTAAGAAAGTTTGAAGACTTGGTGAGTCCTCATAGTTTCGAGGACGAACCTATATACTTTGTCATGCCATTTTATTTTATGTTTTAAGACCTTGTATGGGCTGCATCCCAAAGATTATATTTCAAGGTTGTAATAGATGGTTTGAGACATAGTCTAGAACGCTTCCGCTCTCTTTTATAAAGATCTAGAATTATTGTTTAAAAAGTTTTAAATTCCTCCGTATTTTCTATGAACATATGTTATGATTATGCTAAGGGCTTGTATGAGACCCCTTTAGGGTCAAGTACGCCGTGTCACGTGTAGGGTGTGCTCTCAGGGCGTGACATCTTGGGTCTTTTAGCTTGCTTCGTTTCCTTTTTCTCATTAGTGTCCATGCTTTGTTCCTCAATCTAAATGATATAAAAGATTTTACATCTGTTATTGGCTCAAAATAAGCATTTGAGGACACTAAATTTATCCAAATAAAGCCCTAAATGAGTTTAAATCATGGACTCATCAACCCCCCAACTTAAAATTTTGCTTGTCCTCAAGTAAATCTCAAGTTTAGAAGTTCAAAAAGGATGTCTCAAATAGTGCTACACAAGATTCAATCATGAATGCACACAAAATGACTCAACTTACTCATGCAAGTACCAATTGTGCACTCAAATATTCAAGTTGTGACTCACCATTACCAAAGACGCTCAAGTTCACAATACTTTCTTCAAATGCAAGTTCAAGCTCAACAATAGTATTGAAATGCCCTGAAACACAAAATGATTCCATATTCACACTCAATGGTTCAACAATTTAGAGCTCCAGAATCAAATGCAACACTTACACTGATAAAGATGAACACAATGTGTGATTTCACCGATAGGTTTTCCCGTATTTTCCAATCAACACTTGCTTCAGATCACTCAAGATCAAAAATGTCTTTTCAAGGCTTGTAACGGGGTTGAGTGCGAAGGTATGGTCATTTAGGCTCAATGACTTCTATCCTCATGATATGTGGTGTGAACAACACTTCCTTTCCTTTTCTTCATAATTCACATTCATTGCTCAAGAGTCATCCCATTCTTCATCTTCCATGGACTATTAGACACCCCATTTTCTTTGTACATTCACAACTTTATTCTACAACTTTTCCTTTCTTTTTCTTTTTCATTTCTCTTTTATTTTTCTCTCCTTTTTGTTTTATGGAGGGGTTCCATCTTTTTGAAAATCACGGGTAACGGGGGACTTCTTTGGACTTCTTGATTCACCTTCTCTTTTAACCACACCCCCAATATTCACACAAACCAAGCCTCAAGGAGATTAAGGGTGAAGGGATAAGGAAAGGTCACAAATATCATCACGTTTCTTCCAAGGAAAGGTTAAGGCTCAAAGGGTGTTCAAGCGGAGTTCACACACTCACAAGGTAGGCCACAAAAGAGGTATAATTTCAAAATTTTCACACTCTTCAAAGTTACCTAAGATCATCTCAAGAGTTTACATCACTTAGTCAACCGAACCAACGGGGAAAATTCTAGGTGTCATCACACATGGTTCACGGTAATCTCATCACACAAGGCACTGACACTAATGTCAAATAAGACTCCACGCTTTTGCTAGTGTGCAATGTTCATTACAAGAGACTCAATTTGCTAATTGGCCCGTCACAACAAGGTGCAAAAAGTTCACATACTACCTATGTAATTCATTTGCCCACATCGTATCCGCACATTCATTTTTGTTCAATTATGAACACTATTCAAGTTATCGGTATTGATCAAGACCGATACTCAAATTTTCAAGAGAACATCCACATTCAACACAAACAAGAGGGTCTATTAACACATGGAAATTCACTGACCAAGTGCCATCCCCACCAAAATGATTCAACATTGTCCTCAATGTGACTAGAGAATAAACACTACCTCAAATAAAGCAAAGAGAAAAACTGAAATAATAAAACAAAACTAGCAAATAAAGATCAAATTCTAGTATGTAAACATGCAAAGCAAGGTTGCAAGGAATCTTTACCAAGCGCTCAGTCGGCGAGATAATGAGCAAGTCGTTGAATGCTTCGGCGATGCACTAAAAGAGCGGGCTCTTAGTCTTATTTCTAGTGTGTGATAATCTCGGAAATAGAAAAGTCGGCAGAGATGCAGAAGGTCGCCAAACAGGTCAGAGACTCACCGATTGGACGTGGGACACCACCGATTCAATTACTGAATTACACTGCCAATGCTAAAGTAGAAGGGCGAGAAAAATCGGGTTGCCTAAGCACATCGGAGATTCATCGAGTGACATAGGTCTCCCGCTGAATATTCTAGAACTTCAGCCTCATCTTTGTGATCCATAAGACGAGCTAAGTCGTGCTCGCCGAACTGCTTCGGCTAATCGCCAAAATCAGTTTTTCCTCGCACAATATCCTTCACCTACAACATTAACACATATCATTTAAAACACTAACACTTGAGTTCACTCCCAAGAAGCGCCTTATTTAACATCGTGGTACAACGTGGAAGTGCCCTCAAGCATCTTCTAGGTACACCACCTCAATTAGAGATATCTCTTGGCATTCACCAAGTTATGACTTCTAATGCTGCCCATCCACCTTAAAAGCAGGTCCTTCTTGACCTTCAACTTCAATAGCACCATTAGTGAACACTTGTGTCAGTCTAAATGGTCCTGACCAATTGGACTTGAGCTTTACTGGAAAGAGTTAAAGTCGAGATTTGTACAGTAACACCCAATTTTTCACTCTGAACTCCCTTTTAAGGATCTTAACATCATGTCATTTCTTCATCTTTTCCTTGTATAGGGCTGAGCTTTCATACACTTTGGACCTGAATTTGTCCACCTCATTTAACTACTCTACTCTCTTTCGAAGTTTTTGTCCAGTCCATATTTAGAGCCTTCAATGCCCACAATGCCCACAATGCTTTGTGTTCCAATTCAAAAGATAGATGGCAAGATTTACCAAAAACTAGTTGATACAGAGAGTTACCTATTGGTGTTTTGTATGCAGTACGATAAACCCATAATGCGTCATCCAGATTTCGAGACCAGTCGGTCCTTTTAAGATTCACTGTCTTGGCCAATGTACTCTTAATCTCCCGGTTTGACACTTCAACTTGGCTGCTTGTTTGTGGATGATACGGAGTTGCTACTTTGTACTTCACTCCATACTTACTTAATGCGGCTGAGAACCACTTATTGCAAAAATGGGACCCCCCATAACTAATAATAGTTCGAGGACTACCAAATCTTGCAAAGATGTAGCGTTTCAGGAATTAAACAACACTCTTCCCTTTATTGTTTGGGAGTGCAACAGCTTCCACCCATTTAGAGACATAATCAACAGCCACCAAGATGTACTTATTACCAAATGAACTTACTAATTGGCCCATGAAATATATTCCCCACACACCAACTATCTCAACTTCTAGAATAGGTGTAAGTGGCAACTCATGTGTTTTGGACACCCCCCTTGTTTCTGACATTCAATGCATTTTTTAATAAACTCGTGGGCATCTTTGTAAAGGGATGGCCAGTAGTACCCGCTTTGTAGAACTTTAGCAGTTGTACGTACACTACCATGATGACCTCCAACTGATCAAGCATGACAAGCATGGAGAATTTCAATGGTTTCCTCTTCCGTAACACAGCTCCTAATGATATGGTCTGCACACTCTCTGAACAAGTATGGTTCATCCCAAAAATACTTCTTAACACCAAACAAGAACATCTTTTATTGGTAGAAGTTAAGTTCATCCGACATTAATCCACACAGTACGTAATTTACAAAATCAGCATACCATGAAGATTGTTTGACAGTTACCGAGAATACATGTTCATTGGGGAAAGCATCATTAATGTCAATCTCTAGCTTGTCATTTTCTTTGCCTTCTTATAGTGATAAATGGTTAGCCACTTGATTTTCACAACCCCTTCTATCTTTGACCTCAAAATCGAACTCTTGCAATAGTAATACCCACTTTATCAACCTTGGCTTGGCATCTTTCTTAGCCATTAGATACTGTAATGCCGCATGATCAGTGTTCATAATCACTCTAGTACCTAGAAATTACACCCTAAATTTCTCAAATGCATAAACCACTGCAAGTAACTCTTGTTCAGTAACGGTGTAGTTACGTTGAGCACTATTTAGAGTCTTGCTAGCATAGTAGATAGGGTCAAATAATTTGTTGCGTTTCTCCTCCAATACCACCCCAATGTTTTGCCCCTAGCATCACACATTACTTTGAAAGATTTGGACCAATCAAGGCTGATGATGACCGAGGTGGATACCAATTTTTCTTTCAAGCATTGGTACGCCACCATACAAACATCATCAAAATAGAACTTCACTTCCTTTGCCAAGAGTTTGCACATGGGCTGTGCAATTTTTAAGAAGTCCTTGGCGAACCTCTGGTAAAAACCGGCATGTCCTAAGAAACTACGAACACCCTTCACTGAAATCGGTGGAGGTAATTTCTCAATCACTTCAATCCTCGCCCTTTCACCTCTAATCCCTTTTGTGACACCTTGTGCCCGAGAACTATGCCCTCCTTCACCATGAAGTGGAATTTTGCCCAATTCAGAACCAAGTTTGTTTCCACGCATCATTGGAGCACTTGCCCCAAGTGTGCCAAGCACTCTTCAAATGTATCCCCTACGACTGAGAAGTTATCCATGAATACCTCCATAGTATCCTCCACCATTTCAGCAAAAATGGATAGCATGCAACGCTAAAATATTGTTGGGGCATTAAATAACCCAAATGGCCTCCTCTTAAATGCAAACATTCCATAAGGATAGGTGAATGTGGTTTTCTCTTTGTCTTCTGGCACAATGGAGATTTTATTGTAACCGGAGTACCCATCAAAAAAATAGTACCAACCTCTCTCTGATAGTCGATCAAGCATTTGATCCATGAAAGTCATGGGAAAGTGATCCTTTTCAGTCCATGAATTTAGCTTTTGGTAGTGCATGCATACTCTCCACCCGGTCACCGGTCTCGTAGGCATAAGATCCCCCTTTTCATTTGGGAGTACTGTGATACCTCTCTTTTTTGGTACACATTGTACCGGACTTACCCATTAGCTATCCGCAATTGGATAGATCACACCCGTGTCCAACCACTTTATTATCTCCTTTTTAACCACTTCTTGCATTGGTGGGTTCAATCTCCACTAATGTTCAACACTAGGCTTACAATCATTATCAAGCTGAATTTTGTGAGTACAAATACCGAGAGGAATCCCCACTATATTAGTGATGGTCTAGCCTATAGCTTTTATATGCCTTCGCAACACTTCAATGAGCAATTTCACCTACCATTCAAGTAAGTCAGTTGCAATGATCACTGGTAAAGTATTATTTTGCCCCCAAGAAAGCATATCAGAGATGGGAGGGAAGTTCCTTCAATTCCAGATTAGGTGGTTCTTCTGTTGATGGCTTTGCGGGAGGACTCTCTATATTTTTTAGATCAATGTCTAACTTAATTGGAGTCTTTCAATACCCTCCTAAGCCTGAAAACGTAGATACTACCTCCTCATAGCCCTGAATTTCGAATTCATCATAATTAGGAAGCACGACCTCAAGTGTTTCCCTCATGCACATCAAATGACTCACATTAGCTACCGCCTCATCAATAATATCAACAGAGGACACCATATGAATATCACTTGGGTGTTTCATTGACTTACAAACATTAAAGGTTACTTCATCTTTGTTCACCCGAAACTTCAATTCTCCACTTTCAACATCCACCAATGTTCTCCCGGTTGCCAAGAATGGTCTTCCCAAAATAATAGGAATTTCAGCATCTATTTCACAATCGAGAATAACAAAATCAGCCAGAAAAATGAATCGGTCAACCTTTAACAAGATGTTATATAGTATCCCCATGGGATGTTTGATGGATCGGTCTGCCATCAAGAGTCTCATTGTGGTGGCTTTTGGTTCACCCAACCTAAGTTTTTTATATATTGCATATGGCATTAAGTTGATGCTTTCTCCAAAATCGCATAAAGCTTTATCAAACTGGAGCATGCCAATTGTACAAGGGTTTGTGAATTCTTTGGGATCCTCTCTCTTTTTTATCAGCTCCTTAGTCATAATTGCACTACAACTATGGGAAACTTCGATTGTCTCGAAATCCAAGCTCCTTTTCTTTGTGACTAATTCCTTCATAAACTTGGCGTAACCCGGCCTTTCCAACAATACTTCCACAAGGGGGAGATTAATTGATAATGTCTTGAACACCGATAAGAACTTCTTGAATTTCTCATCCTCATACTTCTTCTTTAGACATTGGGGAAATGGGAGAGATATTTTTGGTAAAGGTTGCATGATTTTTGGCATTGGCTAATGTTGCTCCATTTTTTTCTATGGTTCTTTAGGAATGGTTTGATGAATGCGTGTCTCTTCTTTCTCCATTCCTTTATCTTCTTCATGCATTTGAGCTTCTTCATTTCCCATCATATTACCCATTTTTACCTTTCAAATATGAGTAACCACCGCCAGTCCTCTATCATCATCTTTCATTGTCATCTTTGGTTTCTGTCACGCCCCAAGAGCACCCCTTAGACGTGACCAGTGTACTTGAACCCGAAGGGGTCTCATACAAGCCTCATAGCATCTCATTGCATTCGATAACTGAAAATAATATGGAATTAAAACTTATTTTGATCCAAACAATCCAAAATACTCATTAAAAATCTTATAAAAGACACAGCAGAAGTCTGAGTCTCACATGACCATCTAAACAATGGCTTGAAAACTAAAGTAGGGTCACGGCCCTTTACAATCAAAAACACTTGAAATGTCTATTACAAGAACTAAAAAAAACTTCTAAACACTTGTCCTCGATGTATGAGGACATACCACTTGATCTTGGAGGAATAGCA
Source organism: Solanum lignicaule (assembly GCA_029582545.1). Taxonomy (NCBI): domain Eukaryota; kingdom Viridiplantae; phylum Streptophyta; class Magnoliopsida; order Solanales; family Solanaceae; genus Solanum; species Solanum lignicaule. Next base: position 26,199 of record JAJOOF010012029.1, read on the forward strand.
AACCAAGCACTTCAATATAGATAGAAGCAATCACTTGCCGAAACTTACACTAGTAGTAAAAATAAGAGACATATGGGTTAGCACACAAAAATGTACTATGTATGATAACCACGCTTAAACGGACATTTTTGGTTGAAAACCATACATATGCCAATTCTTGAGAAAACCTTTATGAACATAAGTAAAAGAGGCATAAGATACAACCACATCATCATACAAGCATTTCTTCACATAGAGCCTTCACCTTAGGTAGCCCAAATGTCATACGTTGTGCAATGTATTAATAGAGTCCCATACCACTATCCATAATAAAGTAACACACTAAGATTACTAAAAATGAACTTACATTCATCCTTTCATATTATTCAAACATAAGAGGTATATACATTTCATAAGACATGACAAGGAAGTAACTAATAATAAAATCCAAGTATAGCATGCATCATTACATTAGACACTTGAGTCAACATCCTTCATTAGCTTCATTTAGGGGACTTTCATTCATTAGTCATGAAGACATTAGAGAACTCACTATAGCCCTCTTAAGGCCTACTCGTGCCATGTATTGATAGCATCCCATACTACTACCCACACTTGATAGAACTTCTCAAGAAACTATAATGCACATCTCACATGACGGGAATAGGCATTAACTGACATAGACCATGAGAGATAAATCAAGGATTTCGGTGTCGTGTGACCCCACACTGAAGAAGGGTGTTCTACTTGCCAAGGGTAGAACTAGTAAGCATCCTATGTAGGCACATAGTTATGGGATAAGAAAGATGTTCATTGGACTCTATCCTAACATTGGGAGAGCCATCATCTAAGCCATATTCACTCGGTGGTTAGACTACATTCCCATAGAGTAGTTCATTCACATTACATTGTTGTACTTGAGAGGGACACCAACATTAGGCCTATCGACCCAAAGTACGTTACATAAGAAAGGGCCACCACCATTAGGTCTACCGCTTCAAGGTACATTTAAGGATAGCTCATTGATCTTCCTAGAAAGAGCTACCACCATTAGGTCCACCGTTTCTAGGTTCATCATTTCACACAAGAAAGGGCCACCACCATTAGGTCTACCATTTGAAGGTTTAACATTCACATTGGCTTCTACACTGATCATGAAGGCCACCAACCTTAGGCCTACCGGTTTAAGACATAGCCTAAAACACCTCATTAGTCATTTAAAGACAGGTTACCAACATTAGGTCTACCAATTCTAGGTCATTCATTCATTCATGAAGAGGCTACCAACCTTAGGTCTACCAATTCAAGAAATTAAGACATTAAGTCAAGATACATTCATTATACAAGAGAGGATGCCTAAGCCTACCAACTCATGATACAACATTCATGGTCACATTCATGAACACAATAAAATGATGCATTAAGCCTACCAGTTCAAGATACACTAATACATAGAATAACCCTTCACATTCTATCATCGTCATTCATGAGTGCATAATCAAGAATAACCTTTCAATAATAGCACAGTTACATTCTAACCATGACTATACAATTTCATTGATTTCACATGCATATCCTTCAATTGGTGATCATATATAGATCCTTCATATATAGAGATACAAGGAAGATATCCATAATTTCAATACCACCACATACATAGTAAATAAACACCTCTACCTTTCAAGTGGATCACCATCTAATTGACAATTCTAATTCAACAAGTAATTGATCATAAGTTGCCCTTCAAGGGTCACACTTCCAAATCACCAATACACCAACAATTAACTACAATTAGGGCATGGGTAATGATATAATATAATAATCCAAATCAATTGAACCATATTCAATTCATATACATTCATCATCAACAAACCCCCTTCAATAAGGTACACTATAGAAATTGAAGAAGCTAATTTGTTCTTGGAGTATTTTATCCATAAATTATAAATTAAACACTAATTCAATCATAATTTGTTATTATTAAATCATTAAAATCGTTTGAAGAAGGAACCCATGATTTAGAGTAAAACTTAGGGTTTTTGAGAAACTTGAAAACTTTAAAATTGCTGTTGAATGTACTCTAGGAGTGGAAGCTACCCCTAGATGAAGGATCACCATACGTTAATTGATGAAATCCACGAAAATACACTCAATTAGCCTTCTTCTTCAAGCCCTAAGTCTCTGCTTCTCTGGGGATTCAATGGAGTTCTAGAGAGAAGATATTTGGAGAGGGAGGGGTTTTGATTTGGAGGCTTTGAAATAATGAGGTATAATTATGTATCAATACTCTTAAAATATCTTAATACAGTTAAAATAACCATCCATAGAATTAAAACAATTAATTAACTAAATACCAAAAGACCCCTAAACTTGGCCGAGTCAAACAAGAAAATGCAGGTGTGACTCACGCCCTGGACTCACGGACCATGAGTCCACTAATGGACCGTAATTCTGGTTTGTGGTTTGGGTCTGTGGCTTGTTTTGGGCTCCCTTGACCTACGGAGGCCATCCACGGGGCATGGATGGACCTACGGGGAGTGGACCCCTTCCGTTGGTCACTCCATTTTTGACAACTTTCTAGTTTCAAAGGGTCTTAGGAGTTAGGCTTAGGGTCCTCCTCAAGGACCCCTAGGGTGGTCCTTCGGGAATCGTACCTTGACGTTTATGCCCTAAACCCCTCAACCATGACTCGGGACAACATTTAACCACTCATAACCCAAAACTGACTTAAAATGACACTCGTCAAGCTCTAGTTCAACGTACTAGATTTTAAGATCGTTACATTATCCCCCACTTAGGAACATTCTTTTTTGAATGAAACCTTAAACACATTAAGGGGTTAACGACTCAAGACTAGCAGCCCATCAATCAAGCAACATCATATACAATGCATAAAACTAGGAGGAAACATTAACTCCACATCAACAAGCTCAATGCAACACAAGAAAGTAGGAACTACATCTACGAACTCATTATGCATCAAAACTTCAATATTATTCATTATATTGGAGGCATTGCCTTCTCCAACTCATATCATGCTCATCAAAACATAATTAGACACATTATGCAATTTGTTCATAACAACACATTAGACATGTTCAATATTTAACCTCATGAAGCATATAGACAACTTATAATAAATGCATATTAACAGGAGGAACATAGTTCATGAAACTCATTTTCTCATATGAACAAGAATTCAACTTGAACATGCATAACATAAGGAGAACATGGAAGCATAAATTCACACATGACTCCAAAACATGAAACAAGCTACAAGGAACTCTTGGTCTCAAGCTTGAATAAGAATAGAAGGAAAGAGATAAGGTTATCAAAACTCTCAACGACCTTACTACTCAACATACTATCCCCCACCTAGGAGTGAGACCAACTAAGGCTAATCATGAAAACAACATAGGAACCTCAACATGACATTCACAACCGAAAGGAACTAATAATTACCGGTACATTTATCTAGATTAGCCCCTTTGCCCTCTTTCGCTTGAGGTACATAGAAAAGGTTTCTCTTTGGAGCATTGTGATTCGGCCCATCAAGAGAAGCTTGCTTGGCCTCCCTTCTCTTGGCAGTAAGAGTAGGGCAATCTTTCACTTGCTGATCATCCTTCCCACAACCATAGCATCCACTAGTACTGGCTAGGCACTTCCCATGATGTTTCTTTCCACAATTATGGAAAGTAGGTTTAGAAGATGAAAACCCACTACCTCTCTCTTGGTTAACCTTAGGAGTGCTTGAAGAATCTTGGTTTGGAGCTCTCTTCTTGAACCTAGGTTGACCTTGCTCATCGGATCTACCTCTCTTCAACTCCCTATTCTTCCTTTTGAGTTTGGACTCCTCAATAGATTGATCATACACCATGAGCCTAGAAAGGTTCATATCACCATGGAGCATTTCCATATGGAACTCTTCCTCAACTAGGTCAGAAACTCTCGTAACAAAATGACTCATCTCATCCCTAGGGTTTGACACCAAAGATGGGGCTTACTTAGAAAATTGGGTAAATTTCAAAGAGAACTCTTGCACATTCATGTTACCTTGCCTAAGATTGATAAACTCCTCCATCTTAACCTCTCTTTCTCACGGGGGGAAAAACCTACCAAGGAATGCTTCCTTAAATAACTCTCATTCAATGGGACCCGCTCCAACCGGCCTATTGGCCTTCCATTGACTGAACCAAACTTGGGCTACATCCTTTAATTGATAGGCGGCAAGTTCCTCTTTCTCAATAGAAGTCACCCCCATAACACTAACTACCTTATGAACCTCATCCAAGAACTCTAAGGGATCCTTTCCAAGCTTAGAAGGTAGAAACATTGGAGGATTCATCCTCACAAAGTCCCTCAACCAAGAAGCCATAGTACTCCCAATAGGGTTCACATCAACACCCATAGCAGCTTGGGCCGTCATGGCTTGAGCTTGAGTGGTTACGGCTTTAGCCATCATCAAAAGAGCCACTCAAACTTCTTCATTGGTCATTGCCGGAGGTTCAATCGGGACTTGATTTCCTTGATTACCTAGAGGAACTTGGTCACCTTTAGGACCTTGGGGAGGAACACCCTCATTCACAATCTCCTCTTCCATCTCTCTTGGGTTAACCCTTGTATTAATCTCCTCTAAACACAAGAGAAGGTTAGGAAGAGGACATTTATAGAGCTAAAATCTAAGGCACGACATTAAAGAATATAAAAGAAGTGTACCTCCTAACGTCCTATAGCCTCTTGCTCATAGATGTGTCACGACTCACATCGATGAACAAGACTATACTAGATGTGGCTTGTGAGACATCAATCCTAAAAACCATTCCCAAAACCTCATGCTCTGATACAATGTTTGACACACCCCGAGAGCACCCCCTAGACGTGACCGGCGTACTTGACCACGAAGGGGTCTCATACAAGCCTCATAGCATCTCATTGCATTCGATAATAGAAAATAGTATGGAATTAAAACTTATTTAAATCCAAACAATCCAAAATACTCATTAAAAATCTTTTAAAAGACACAACGGAAGTCTAAGTCTCACATGTCCATCGAAATAATGGCTTGAAAACTAAAGTAGGGTCACTGCCCTTTACAATCGATGTATGATGGCTTCTAAACACTTCTAAACTAAAATGTCTATTACAACAACTAAAAGAAACTTCTAAACACTCGTCCACAATGTATGATGGCATAACACTTGATCTTGGAGGAATAGCACTACAAGCAGTTCAATTTAGATAGAAGCAAGCACTTGCCGGAACCTACACCAGTAGTGAAAATAAGAGAAATATGGGTTAGCACACAAAAATGTACCAAGTATGATGACCATGTAAAAATAATGCCTAAACGGACATTTTTAGTTGAAAACCATACATATGCCAATTATTGAGAAAACCTTTATGAACATAAGTAAAAGAGGCATAAGATACAACCACATCATCATACAAGTCAGTTCTTCACATTGAGCCTTCACCTTAGGTAACCCCAATGTCATATCTTGTGCAATGTATGAATAGCGTTCCATACCACTATCCACACTAAGTACCACACTAAGAATACTAGAAGTGAACTTACATTCATCCTTTCACATTATTCAAACATAAGAGGTATAAAATTTCATAAGACATGACAAGGAAGTAACTCACAATACAATCCAAGTATACCATGCATCATTACATTATACACTTAAGTTAACATTCTTCATTAGCTTCATTTAGGAGACTTTCATTTATTAGTCATGAAGACATTAGAGAACTCACTATAGCCCTCTTGAAACCTATTCGTGCCATGTATGGATATCATCCAATACTACTACCCACACTTCATTGAACTTCTCAAGAAACTATAATGCACATCTCACATGATGGAAATAGGCATTAACCGACATAGACCATGAGATCTATATCATGGAATCTGAGGTTGTGTTGCCCCACACCGAAGAACGGTGTTCTACTTGCCAAGGGTAGAACTAGTAAGCATCCTAAGTAGGAACATAGTTATGGGATAAGAAAGATGTTCATTGGACTCTAGCCTAACATTGGGAAAGCCACCATCTTAGCCATATCCACTCGGTGCATAGCCTTAATTTCCATAGAGGAGTTCATTCACATTACATTGTTGTATTGAGAGGGCCACAAACATTAGGCCTACTAACCCAAAGTACGTTACACAAGAAAGGGCCACCACTATTAGGTCTACCGCTTCAAGGTACATCTAAGGATAGCTCATTGATCTTCCTAGAAAGAGCTACCACCATTAGGTCTACCGTTTCTAGGTTCATCATTCCACACAAGAAAGGATCACCACTATTAGGTCTACCGTTTCAAGGTTTAACATTCACATTGGCTTCTAGAATCATCGTGAAGGCCACCAATCTTAGGTCTACCAATTCAAGACATAGCCTAAAATACCTCATTAGTCATTTATAGAAAGGCTACCAAAATTCGGTCTATGCATTCTACGTTATTCATTCATGAAGAGGCTACAAACCTTAGGTCTACCAATTCAAGACATTAAGACATTAAGTCAAGATACATTCATTATACAAGAGAGGATGCCTAAGCCTGCCAACTTATGATACAATATTCAAGGTCATATTCATGAACACAAGAAAAGGATGCATTAAGCCTACCAGTTCAAGATATATCAATACATAGAAGAAACCTTCACAATCTATCATCATCATTCATGAGTGGATAGTTGAGAATAACCTTTCAATAATAGCACAGTTACCTTTCAACCATGACTATACAATTTCATTGATTTCACATGCATATCCTGTAATTGGTGACCATATATAGAACCTTCATATATAGATATACAAGGAAGATATCCATAAATTCAATACCACCACATAAATAGTAAATAAACACCTCCACCTTTCAAGTGGATCAACATCTAATTCACAATTCTAATTCAACATGTAATTCATCATAAGTTTCCCTTCAAGGGTCACACTTCCAAATCACCAACACACCAACAATTTACTACAATTAGGGCATGGGTAATGATATACTATAATAATCCAAATCAATTCAACCATATTCATTTCATATACATTCATCATCAACAAACCCACTTCAATAAGGTACAGTTTTGAATTGAAGAAATTCATGGGTTCTTGGAGTATTTTCACCATAGATCATCAATTAATCACTGATTCAATCATAATTTTTCATTAGTAAATCATTAAAATCGTTTGAAGAAGAAACCAATGATTTAGAGTAAAACCTAGGGTTTTTGAGAAACTTGAAAACTTTGAAATTGCTTTTGAGTGGACTCTAGGGGTGGAAGCTACCCCTAGATGACGGATCACCATACCTTAATTGATGAATTCCACGAAAATACACTCAATTAGCCTTTCTGTTCAAGCCCTAAGTCTCTCTTTCTCTTGGTCTTCAATGAAGTTCTAGAGAGAAGATATTTGGAGAGGCAGTGGTTTTGATTTGGAGGCTTTGAAATAATGAGGTATAATTATGTTTTAATACTCTTAAAATATCTTAATACACTTAAAATAACCGTCCATACACTTAAAACAATTAATTAACTAATTACCAAAATACCCCTACACTTGGCCGAGCCAAACAAGAAAATGCAGGTGTGACTCACGCCCTGGACTCACGGACCATACTGCTGGTCCGTGGTCTGGGGCTGTGGCTTGTTTTGGAGGCCCTTGACCTACGGAGGCCATCCACAGGGCGTGGATGGTCCTACGGGGCGTGGACCCCTTCTGTAGGTCACTCCATTTTTGACAACTTTCTAGTTTCAAGAGGTCTTGGGGGTTAGGCTTAGGGTCCTCCTCAAGGACCTTTAGGGTGGTCCTTGGGGAGTTGTAACTTGACGTTTATCCTCTAAAACCCTTAACCATGTCTCGAGACAACATTTAACAACTCATAACCCAAAACTAACTCAAAACGACACTCATCAAGCTCAAGTTTAACCTACTACATTTTAAGGTCGTTACTGTTTCAATTGTTCTGATAGTAAACTCAACTGACCTTCAAGTATATTGATGGCATTGGCATGAGAGTTCACTTTACTGTTCAATGATGAAAAGTCATCTTTCATCCCCTTCAACAAATCATCTGAACCTTCAACTTTATCAAGTATGCATGACAACAATTCATTCACCCGGGGACTACCTGCACTTTCTTTCGATTTTGGGCTCTCACTCTAGTGAGTATGGTTCTCATAATGATCATCTTCACTTCTCCAATAATCACTTTGGTCAGCCCAATCTTGAGAGTATCTCCTTTACTCTTCTCCCTTGTGATAGTTCCAACCTTGATTTCCGCCTTGCTATAGATACCGTGGGTGGAAACCCTCCTCATATCTCTTGGAGTTCCAACCTGGATTCTTCCCCGGCCTTGAGTACCCGGAATAAGAACCCCCCTCAACTCTAAACACTCCACATGTCCCCTTCATATGCTCTTGTAGAAATTCCATTTGGGTCAACATCTTCTTGATGTTTTCATTCCCCTCTCTCTCTTTATCAAGTTGTTCTTGCGGTAATCTAAAACAAAATAGAGAGACTTGATCCTCTTGGGTGTACAACGCTTGGTTTATTTTAGTCACGTCATCAAGAAGAAACTAGGCCACCTCAAATGATCATAACATTATTTCTCCTGGTACCAATTGATCAACCACTCCTTTATTAACTGAATCAAGACTCCGGTAAAAATATTGGAGTAACAAATTGTTTGGTGGCCCATGAGTTGGGCATTTAAGTAAGAGTTTCTTAAACCTCACCCACATTTCATGGATGGGTTCCCCCTCCCGTCGCTTGAAACCTTGAATATCGTCTCTAAGTTTATCATCCTTAATGGAGGAAAGAACCTTGTGTTGAATGCTATAATCAGCTCCTCCCATGATATGATAGAATTGTTTGGTAACTCGGCTAACCACTTACTGGCTTCCCCCGTCAAGGATAGTGGAAATAACCGAAGCCGAATTAACTCTTGTGACACATTCTTGAATGAAAACGGGCTGTACACCTCTGTAAAATTTCTTACAGGCTCATGCGGGTCTTCGTGTTCTAGCTCTCCATATAGTCCCCTCATTTGGAGTAGATGAAGAGTTGTGCTAGTGACTTCAAACATTGTATTCTCACCAGCTTGTGGGATGCAAATTGCACCCATTCCACCTGATTGAGCTAGGATGTAAACACTATTGATATCATCGATACCATCCTGATGACCTGCTTGACTATCATTCATCTCTTCCTCACTCATATACAGTTCTATGTAGTCCAACCAACTCTTACACAAAGCAGCCAAATCTAAATCAACTACAGCCAACAAATTCGAGAGTGTCAAATATTCAATCAAAGAACTCTAAGTAACGCTACTCCCCGGCGGCGCCATTTTGATTAACGTTTCAAAGACACTTCATCAAATTCTAAGTGTCAACAATTGTTAGTCAGTATAATAACCCAACTAAATGAGTTGGGGTCGATCCCACAGAGAGTAACATTTTCTTTGAATTCAATTATAGAAGTATGACGATGAACACTTTACTTGAATAGTTACTGCACCTTTTTGAGTTTAAACATCAAATTTCAGGTTATAATTATCATTCCAATTAACACTTAACACAAAACGATCAAATTTTGTTGTAACACTTTGGGAGTGGACAACCAATTATTGAATTCTACTTAGTGGACGAACATTGATGCTAACAATGAGATAAGTTGTCGTGGGTAAGTAGGACAATATGTAAAGTAATTTTCTCTCAAACAATTAACTTATCTTTGTCAAATTCTCTCGAACTTGAGCACTAAACAGAAGATGCCCAAACCTTGTTCTCATCAAATCTACTTTTTCGAGCTAGATACAAAGGATAGGTTCCATGTTTCACTCTCTCAAGCTGAAATCATGGAGACCAATTACTAAGGGTTTGAGACTTTGGGTATGTACTTCTATCTCAAGCAAGCACAAATGACTGAACTTGACACACTAATCATGCAAGATGACCTCAAAACACAACAACAAATCAGACCCATTTCAAATTAACACCATTATTTCCAAATCAACGAAACCCACTTAGTAAAACTCAACAATCGGTTAAATGGTCAAATCCCCAAGAAAAGGGTTTTAGGTATTCATAGTTAAAAAAGGAAAATTAACATCCATCATAACTCCCACAGCTGGGTACAAATTATAATTATATATGAAAATCAACTAAAAATCTCCTCTATTACAAAATCTCCAAGAAAAGCTAGCTAACATCACTAGGAAAAAGCCTTTGGTAGTGTTCTCTCTCTTCAATATTTTCTTCCTCACATTTCTGAATACTTTCCCTCTCTCTTAAAAAATAAATTTAAACAATTCTGAAGTGTGACCATTTAAGACCAATCGGCGAGGTAAGTCGTGCTTCGCCAACTGATTAGCGATTCGCCGATTATCCTTCCTCTCGCTTTCATATATCATGTGTTCTTGGTCCATCTATTGTAACTTTAGGCGATCTAGATCGGAATCACCGATTGATTCAGCGAGTCACCTTTTGTCCATTCTTCTTGCTCCTCAACAGTTGTTTGGATCTTTATCAGCACCTTCGGCGACCTAGTCATTCTTAGCATAAGCGATTGACAACACGCCGAGTGACACTGCTGCTCGCTGAAGTTAACCCCAATTCAGCTCCAGCATTCTGTAACTTTAGGCAATGGAGTGACCACTTGGCGAATCGCCGAGTAACATTGGCGATTGCCAGGTCTTCATTTCTTCGGACTTTTAGCTTGCTTCATTCCCTTTTTCTCATTAGTGTCCATGCTTTGTTCCTGAATCCAAATGCGTGGATATCAAGGATTTTACATTAGTTATTGGCACATAATATGCTTTTGAGGACAATAAATTTATCCAAATAAAGTCCTAAATGAGTCCAATTCAAGATTCATCAATCAAGATACTTTAGTTACACAAGAAGAGGATGCCCTATGCTTACCAATTCAAGGTTCATCAACCAAGATCACTTTCAATTACAAAAGAAGAGGATGCCCCAAGCCTACCAATTCAAGATGTATCATTACATTGAAGAAACCTCTAACATTATATCATCGTCATTCACAAGTGTATAATTGATAATAACCTTTCAACAATAACACAAATGCATTCTAATCATGATCATGTTACTTTCATTGAAATCACAAAGCATATACATGAGAATCACGATTATACATCAATCTGCATAATTTGTCTTTCAAGGCCATGAATGACAATTCTCCAACAAACCTAGATGTACTACAATTTAGGCATGAATAATGACATAATTCAAGTAACTAAACCATTACACGATCAATTGCATAACAGTCATCTTACTACAATTCACCCACATCAAAGTCATAATTAGGGTTATGGGGAAATCATGGATTCATGGAGGATTTTATCTTAAGCCAACCATAAAATTGTAATTCAATCACAATATATGATAATTAAACCATTGAAAATGTTTTGAGAAAGAATCCATGACCTAGAATGAAAACCCTTAGTTTTGGAGAATTTTTAACTTTCGAATTGAAGGTTTAAGGGCTTCATTGATGAAAAGTTAACCATGAATCAAAACTACCATAACTTCATTGAAGATTCCTCATGAAATTGAGTGAAAAATTTGAGTCCTTGAACCCTAGACCTTGACCTCTTCTTCTTCTTGAATGGAGGTTTTAGAGAGAGAATTTTTGGAGAGGAGTTGGTTACTATTTGGTTTATGGAATTATGAATTGTAAAGGGGTAGTTAATAGTTTAAAAGGTCTTAAATAAGTCAAATTAAATAATATAAACCGCCCCCATTCGTTAATTAATTAATTTGGAATTTACCAACTTGTCCCTCCTAAGGCCGAGATTGGACAACAACACAAGTGCCATCCACGACCCACGGACCGTGAGTGAGGTCACACCGTCCTGCAGGTCCATGGATGGTTGTCTGCAACTCCACATTTCAGCCCTTGACCCACGACTTGGTTCCACGGGGAATGGATGGACCTACTCCTAGTAGGTCCCATCCGTGGGTTCTCTTTTTTGGCAGATTTGGGGTAGTTTTGGGTCCTCCTCAAGGACCCTTAGTTGGTTATTGCGGATTCGTACCTTGATGTTTAACCCCTAAACCCCTTAACCTAAGCTCGGGGAACAATTTTTCAACATAAAACCCCACATAAAACTCAATAACACACTCGTAAGGCTCCAGTTTCACCTACTAGTTTTCCGAGTCGTTACATTATCTCCCCCTTGGGAATATTCATCCTCGAATGACACTTTAAATACTTTATGGAATTAAAGACTCAAGACTAGCAGCCCATCATGCATGAAACATCATAACAATGCACAAAACTAGGATGAAACATCACTCCATCTCAAACATACTCAATGCAACACAAGGAAGTAGGAATTACATCTACAAACCCTTTATGCATGAAAACTTCAACATTTCTCATATCATTAGAGGAATTACCTTCTCCAACTCAAATCATGCTCCACATAACATCATGAAGCCAATTATGCAATTATTCTCAAAAGCACATTTACAAAAGTTCAACAATTCACCTCATGAAGCATATATACAACTCATACAAAATGCACATCAACATGAGGAATAAAATAATGAAAACTCATTTTCTCATTTAAACATGAATTCATCAAGAACATGCATACCATAAGGAAACCATGGAAACACATAAATCACACATGACTCCAAAACATAAAACAAGCCACAAGGAACTCTTTGTCTCAAGCTTGAATAAGAATAGAAGAAAGTAATAAGGATATCGAAACTCTCAACAACCTTGCCTTCCAAGCATATCATCTCCCCCTTGGGAGTTAACCCATACTAAGGCTAACATGAAAATCTAGCTAATATCAAATGGACCTTAATAAAACATTCACAACCATAAGGAAGTATCAACATACCGGTGCCTTCATCCGGAAGGGCACCTTTGTCCTCTCTAGACCGGAGTGCATAGAAATGACCATAATTTGGAGCAATAGGAACCGTACCATTAAGAGAAGCTTGCTTGGACTCCCTTCCTTTGGCCGTGAGAGTAGACCAATCTTTCACTTGATGACCATTCTTTCCACAACCATAGCACCCATTTGTACCGGCTAGGCACTTGCCATGATGCTTCTTTCCACAATTGTTGCAAGTAGGTTTAGGAAATGGAGGTCCACTACCTTTCTTGGAATATCTCTTTTTGAACCTTTGTTGACCTTTCTTATCGGACCTAACTCTCTTCATCTCCCTATTCTTTTTCTTAAGTTTGGACTCCTGAATTTGTTGAGCATACACCATAAGTCTAGAGATATTCATATCATCATGGAGCATTGTCATACGACATTCTTCCTTTACTAGGTCGGACACCCCCGTCACATATATACTCATCTCATCCCTTGGATTTGACACTAAAGATGGAGCATAATTAGACAATATGGTAAATTTCAAAGAATACTCTTGAACATTCATGTTACCTTGCCTAAGGTTAAATAAATTCCTCCACCTTAACTTCTCTCTTATCACGGGGAAAGAACCTATCAAGGAATGCTTTCTTGAGCACCTCCCAATCAATAGGACCCGCTCCTACCGGCATATTATTATTTCATTCAGTAAAGTAAACTTGAGCTACATTCTTCAATTGGTAAGCGGCTAGCTCCACTTTTTCTATCGAAGTCACCCCCATAGCATGAACTACCTTATACACCTCATCCACAAATTCTTGGGGATCCTTTCCCACCTTGGAACCAAGAAACACCGAGGGATTCATCCTCACAAAATCCCTCAACATAGAAGCCATAGTGCTCACATTAGGGTTCACATGAGTTTCAACATCCCTATTTTCTTGGGCCATCATAGCTTGGACTAGAGTAGTTACGACTTGAACCATCATTAGAAGAGTTGACCTAACTTATTCATCCAACATAGCCAGAGGGTTAATCGGAGCTTGATTGCCTTGAGGAACTTCAGGACCTTGGGGAGGAACTCCTTCATTCACATTCTTCTCTACCATCCTTCTAGTATTCGCCCTTCGTGTATTCATTTCCTGAAGACACAAGAGAAGGGTTAGGAAAGGGACTTTATAGACCTAAACTCTATGGAACGACTTAAGAATAATGAAAGAAGTGTATTTTCCTAACATGTTATACCTCATAAATGTGGCACGCTTCACTCTATGAACAAGATTCTACTAGACGTGGCTTGTGAGACATCAATCCTAAAAACCATCCCAACAACTTGTGCTTTGTTACCATATTTGTCACGTCCCAGGGGTATCTCCTAGACGTAACACGGTGTACAAGACTCTGAAGCGCCATATACAAGCCTCATAGCATTCATAACATAATACATAGGAAAATGGTACAGAATTTAAAACTTTTAATCCATACAATCAAAGTCTTTATTTAAAACAAACAATGGAAGTCTAACTTTGTCTCACATGGCCATCTAATACAACATGAATCAAAGATAGGGTCACACCCCTATGACATATTCCGAAACGTAAAATGACATAAAAGAAATTAGAAATGACAACTCTCGTCCTCGAACCATGAGGACTCACCAACTAGCTTGGAGAGAATCAATCCAAGCTTGAACACTAGAAATCACCTTAAGATCCGGCACCAACACTTTGTAAAAAATGTAGAAGAAATATGGATTAGCACAAAAATATACTAACTATATAGCCATGCAAAAACCATGCTTACAAAAGACATTTTGGTTGAAAACCATGCATTATGACAATTTAGAGAAACATCATGAACTTTATAAAAAAAGGCATAAGATACAAGCATATTCAACATGTAAGACATTACAACACAGTAGAACCATCATCTTAAGTAATCATAAGCTATACTTGTGCAATGTAGGAATGGCATCCCATACGACCATTCATACTAAGTATCACTTTGAGTCTACTATAGATGTACTTACCATTCTTCATTTTCATCTTTAGTTAATAATCATGGATAAGGAACATTCACATTGAATAAGTAATGATAAGGAAAGTAACCCATAATAACATTCCAAGTTAAGCATTAATCATTACATTAAGCCTTTAAGTCAATATTCTAATTAGAATCATTATGAGCACATTCATTCATTAGACATTATGACATTAGAGAAACACACCACAACCCTCTCAAAGCCTACTCGTGCAATGCACTAATAACATTCCATACTAACACCCACACTTCATAGAACCTCTTGAGTAACCATAGCACGTAACTCACATGATGAGAATAAGCATGAACCGACATAGACCATGTGAGGAAATCATGGAATCCGGCGTCTGTTCCACACCGTAAAGGGTTGGTCTACTTGCCTAAGGTAGGATCAGTAACAATTTTATTTTAGGTGGATCTACTAGCTAAGAACTATGTGGGCACATAGTTATGGGATAAGGAAAATGTTCATTTAAACTCAGCCTAACATGGGGAGAGCTTCCACCTTACCATATCCACTCGGTGCTAAGATTTAAATTCCCATAAAGTAGTTCATCCTCATTAACATTATTATACTTGAGAGGGCTACCACCATTAGGCCTACCAATCCAAAGTACATTATTAACACATGAAAGGGCCACCACCATTAGGTCTATCGATTCAAGGTACATTATTAGGATAGCTCGTTGAATCCTCAAGAAAGGGCCACCACCATTAGGTCTTCTGATTCAAGGTTCATCATTATACACATGAAAGGGCTACCACCATTAAGTCTACCGATTCAAGGTACATTATAGTAGTTCATAGACTCATCATGAAAGGGCTAGCACCATTAGGTCTACCGGTTCAAGATAGCCTTAGAATACTTCATTAATAATTTATGAAACGGATACCACCATTAGGTCTACCGATTCAATGTTCATTAAGTCAAGATACTATAGTTACACAAGAAGAGGATGTCCTAAGCCTACCAATTCAAGGTGCATCAATCAAGATCACTTTCAATTACACAAGAAGAGGATGCCCTAAGCCTACCAATTCAAGATGTATCATTACATTGAAGAAACCTCTCACATTATATCATGATCATTTACAAGTGTATAATTGAGAATAACCTTTCAACAATAACACAATTTCATTCTAGTCATGATCACATTACATTCATTGAAATCATAAAGCATATACATGAGCATCATGATTATACATCAATTTTCATAATTTGCCTTTGAAGGCCATGAATCATAATTCACCAACACACTGAGATTTACTACAATTTAGTAATGAATAATGATATAATTCAAGTAACTAAACTATTACAAGATCAATTGCATAACATTTATCTTACTACAATTAACCCACATCAAAGTCATAAATTAGGGTTATGGGGAAATCATGGATTCATGGGGGATTATATCTTAAAACCACCATAAAACAGCAATTCAATCTCAATATATGATAATTAATCCATTGAAAACATTTGGAGAAAGAATCCATGGCCTAGAATGAATACCCTTAGTTTTGGAGAATTTCCAACTTTGAAATTGAAGGTTTGAGGGCTTCATGGATGAAACGTTAACCATGAATCAAAACTACCATACCTTGGTTGAATATTCCTCATGAAATTGAGTGAAAAGGTTGAGTCCTTGTGCCCTAGACCTTGACCTCTTCTTCATCTTCAATGGAGGTTTTAGAGAGAGAATTTTTGGAGAGGAGTTGGTTACTATTTGGGTTAAGGAATTATGAATTTTAAAGGGGTAGTTAATAGTTTAAAAGGTCTTAAATAAGTGAAATAAAACAATATAAATGGCCCCCTTTAGTTAATTAATTAATTTGGAATTTACCAACTTATCTGTCTTAAGGCCGAGATTGGACAGCAACACATGCACATCCAAGACCCAGAACTCATGGACCGTGAGTGGGGTCACACCCTATCCTGCAGGTCCGTGGATGGTGGTCTTCAACTCCAGATTTCAGCCCTTGACCCACGACTTGGTTCCACGGGGCGTGGATAGACCTACGCCCACTAGGTCCCATCCATATGTCCTAGTTTTTGGCAGATTTGGGGCAGTTTTGGGTTAGACTATAGGGTCCTCCTCAAGGACCCTTGGCTGGTCCTTGGGGAGTTGTACCTTGACGTTTAACCCCTAAACCTCTCAACCAAAGTTTGGAGAACCATTTTTAAATATAAAATCCCACATCAAACTCAACAACACACTCGTAAGGCTTTAGTTTCACTAACTAGTTTTTTGAGTCGTTACACCGAAGTCAGCTCCAATAGTGAGGGAATCTACACGACTCAGCTCACCACTTTTGAAAGTGAGGGGGAACAACAAAATCCTCAAGAGGCCATCTCTGAGCCTTAGAATGATCAACTGTTATTGTGCCGGAGAGCTGAAATGCATTCCAAGAGGATGCATGATCTGTCTAGGATCTGGGTGCCTTAAACCACTCCTCCTCCTCTAGTTCCAGATCAAGCTGTGGTCCTAGCAATACATGCACATGTCTTCATTACCAGTATCTTAACAGACTAAAGACCGAGGGACTGAGGATTATCATCAAGGAGAAGAGTTTGTCCACAGATGATATGGTGGGCAGATATCCAGAGATCTGGAGCACCTTGAAATCCCACAAGTTCTAGATTTTTACTAAACCCCGGGGCCCTTACATTCCTAAATGGGTTCGAGAGTTTTACAGTGCCTCTGGAGTTCTTGTGCCATAAGGAAAGAGGAAGGCTACTACCTTCAAGCAAGTAGATTATGTGTTTGTCAGGGGAAGGAAAGTGAAGTGTGATAGTGAGGATATCAATGCTGCACGGGAGTATACTAAAATATTAAAGATGACTACCAAAGCATGATCAAGGGAACTACATTGGAAGACATGAAAAGCTGGTTGGCCCCTCTTTTATGCGACCACACTCTTAGGTAGATCAAGGTCGAAGTACCAATCGAGAAGAAGGACCTCAATGTAGCAGTGAGGTACTGGTTTGACTTCATCAGTAGCACACTCATGCCGTCCCATAATGAGTCTATCATCCGCCACACAAAGGCGGCATGTCTTGGATCTATCATTGTCGGGAAGAGCATCAATCTTGGTGCCATCATTAGACATGAGATGGCTATGAGAGCTAGGCAGCAACAAACATATCTCCCTTTTCTGGTGTTGATCACCGAGTTGTGCAGACGAGCATGGGTACCACGTGATGAGAAGATGGATGTAGAAGTGATTCCAACCCCCTCTACCGACATCCGTCGCATTGAGGCCGAGTATTTGATAGATGAGGCTAAGAAGAAGAGGGAAGCCTCGGTGGATACATCCCCGACTATTGATATTGAGACATTACTTGTAGAGGCAGTATTGCCTACTACGACCATTGGGCCTTCAGGTATTCCTAGCTTTGCCCCATCTATGACTCCGAGTTCTTCTACTACTACCATGTCTCCTAGGTTTGCTGCTGGTACTAAGTCCTGACCTCCAATCACCCAGACCATGCTGCTATGGATGGGGCACCTAGCCCATTCTGCTGATATACGTGCCTCCACGCTAGAGGCTACAGTCCCTGGGATGATTGAGAGAGCTCTCACCACTTCCTTGGCACCTCTTAGAGAGTCTATTGATGACCTCACGACAAGGATAGAGGTGTGTGAGAAAGGTTAGAGAGCCACCCATAAGGTGACGGTCTTAAAGGCCGCAATTGCTGAGTTGAGAAATGATGTGGACCAACTGAAGTGCAATGATGTGTCGATTATTTTTGGGACAGTGGAGATCATTGATGACCTGGACAGAAATATTCTAGCCTATTCTGATGTGCCTCCGGCTACCACCGGAGATGAGGTTAGAATTGATGATGTGGCAGCGTCCGAGGCTGAGGCTGATGAGGAGCAACTCGGTGTCTAGGAGGAGACGACCTATGAGGGCTTGACGAAGGTTGAAGAGGCTATGATTCATTCAGGCGTTCAGACTTCGTTGAGAGAGACTTCCATGGCATTCTCTAGTAGAGCTAGTGTATGTTGATGTTACCTCGAGCACTGATGCCCAAGACTAGAGTGTGACTCTGGTCATTGATACCCCGACAGACGGAGAGACTGAGCAAAGAAGATCATGATTTACCTCCCTCCCTATTATTTTATTGATTTATGATGTTTTGGTTGCATTTGAGGACAACTACTTTTCTTTTGTTGGTGGCATGAGGTATTTCCATACCTACCTCTTCTGATTACATTTTGTTTGTATATATTGGCTTTTGTGTTTTGATTGTGTTTTTATCTTATCTTGTGGATATTTGAGCTTGTGGCTCCTTGTTTTGAATGGAAATGGTTTTTCACCTACTTTGAAAATTTGTGCCACCTTTTTTTGTGTTCAATTATGGTTGTTCTTGTGGAAATTTGAGTATCGGTTATGATCAATACCGTTGACTTGAATAGTGCTCTTAATTGAACGAAATGAATATGCGGCTATGATGAGGCCAAGTGAAGTTGCATAGACAATGTGTGGACTTTTAGCATCTCATTTTGACTAGTCGGTTATCGAATGAAGTCTCTTGTGATGAACACTGACACTAGCTAGACAGTGTGGAGTCTCGTTTGATATTGGTGAAAATGCCTTGTCTGGTGAGCTTACCTTGAATATTGTGTGTGATGGGACCTAGAATTTGTGTCGTTGGTCCGGTTGACTGAGTGATGCAGGCTTTTGAAATGATCTTAGGCAACAATTTTGATGAGTGAAACAAATTGACATTATAACTCTTTGTGTGGCCAACCTTGTGAGATGATGTGAACCTTGCTTGAACCCCTTTGAGCCTTATCCTTTTCTTGGAAGAAACTTGAACAATTGTGACCCCTCTTTATCCATTCACCCATAACTCTCATGAAGTGTGGTTTGTTTAAATAGCCAACTTAGGCCAAAAGCCTAATTTGGGGTGTAGTGAAAGAGAAAGCAAATCAACAGGTGTGAAAAATTCCCCATAGAACACTGGTTTGGAAAATGATGGAACACCTACATATTAAAAAAATAGAAAAAGAAAAAGAATTAAAAAGTTGTGAAATAAAGTAGTTGAAGTTGCAGAATAAATGGGGTATCTAGAAGTCCATTTGAAAGTTAATAATGGGGTGAATTATGAGCATGATTAAAATGTTGAAGAAAAGAAATAAAGTGATGTTCAGACCACATTTCATGAGGGTAGCAAAAACTAAGCCTAAATGACTATACCTTTACACTGAGCCCCGTTACAAGCCTTGAAAAGACCTTTGTGATCTTGAGTGAGCTGAAGCAAATATTGATTGAAAAATAAGGGCAAACCTATAGGTGGAGTCATGCATGTGTTCATATTTGTGAGTGTGAGAGTTTTATGTGATTCCGGAACTATAAATTGTTGAAGAACTTGGTGTGAATAGGGAATCATTTTTGTTGTGAAGGAATTTGAGTACCTCTGTTGAGCTTGAACTTGCATTTGAAACAAGTACTGTGAGCTTGAGCATCTTTGATAATGGTGAGTTACAGTTTGATTCTTTGAGTGCACAATTGGTCATTGGAAAAGTAGGTTGAGCCTTGTTGTGTGCATTCATGTTGAGTCTTATGTAGCACCGTTTGAGACATCATTTTTAACTGTTGAACTTGAGCTTTACTTGAGGACAAGCAACAGTTTAAGTTGGGGTGGTTGATGAGTCCGAGATTCGGACTCATTTTGGGCTTTGTTTATATAGCTTTAGTGTCCTAAAATGCTTAATTTGTGCCATAAACTGATGTTAAATCCTTAATTTTCAGGTGTATAGATTGAGGAACAAAACAAGCAAAAAGGAACAAAATAAACTGAAGAATTGAAGAAAGGCAAGCCTGGTGATCGCCAAGAGCATTTGGTGAATTGTCGAATGGCTAGTTCTACCACCTAAAGTTCTAGTGTGCCAGCCCTAATGGAAGAAACCAAGTCGGTGACAAAAAGTAGCAGTCGACGCATCGTTGAGTGGTTCCGCGAAGCCAAGACAGATCGCCCAAAGTTACAAACCTTGAGGATGTTGAATGCCAAGGCGAAAAGGCGATGGAAGAGGTCAAAGGGCGGCTCGCCAATTGGTTGGGTGAGCCTGACTTACCTCAACAAATGGCCATTCATAGCTTATTTGGCAACTATAAATTAGATTTTGAACATTTAGTTTAGGATATTGCATCAGGATACTACTAAATTATTTTGGAAAAGACAATTTTAGCTTAAAACTTTTCTCTCTATAGTTTTTCATAGTTTTGAAGAATTTGAGAAATATAATTTGGAGAATTTGGAAGTGGGTTTCAAAGAGTTGATATATTGATGCATTGTGAAGACTAAATCACTCTTACCAAGTTGATGGATAATCGATTCGATAATGGTTTTTATGTTTTTATGATATTTGGCTAAAACCCCAATTCTTAGGGGTGTGATCATGTGATTAGGGGCTGAAATAGTTTTACTAGTTTAAATGTTAATTTGAAGTGATTTTAATGATTAATTGTGGTTTAATTGAAGAATTGTAGTTGCAAATACAGTTCTATATTTGTGTTCTTGGCTTGCTCGAGCGAGGGGTTTTAGAACTAAGATTATTAATTAAGGATTTGTCGGTATTGGGTTGATCTGGGCTTAGCTCGAGAGAGTAAATCCTAAACCCAATCCTACCACCCATCTAGCTTGACAGAGTGGATAAATTAATGTGTGGGTTGTTCTTCATTGTAATGTTTGTTGATGTTCGAAAGAAATCACCTAATTCGGGGTAGTTGTTCGAGAGAAAATTATCTCCCTTGTAGTCTAGTGTACTCACTAATATTTAGCTATTTACTAGTAGTTGTAATTACTCATATATCTATATTTGCCTATAATCGATCACATCCCGAGAATCCTTCATCTTATTGTTATTTCAAAGTTTTTGGGACCGTTTGTAGTTGATAGTTGAAAACCAAAACACCCATCTGACATTCGTGTCACCCCTTTACTTGATAAATGTCATTTTTCAATAATTTATATTTCTACGGGTGATTAGAGCGTGTTTGTTCTTCCTAATTGAATTTAAAATACGTACCGCTCCTTTTGGAATTCGATCCCAACTCATTTAGTTGGGTTTTATAGTGGTTTACGATCGTTGACACCTAAAATTTGATGAGGTGTTCGTGAAATGTTAACTCAATCACAATCTATTGTAAACCTAAAGAAGATTTTGGGTCGATCTCACAGGGAGTGATACGGTAGAGAATTCAATTACGATGTGAAATACATTTTCTAATCGGTTATAGGAATAGAATTTATCAAAACAAATTAAAATAAGTTGCAGGGGTTGAAATCTAGTGCCAAATGGGGAGGGGGGGGGGAATAAGATTTGTCAAGTAACAACTAAGAAAACAGGGGAGTGACCAAGTTGAAAGGGATCATTGGGGATGTGATTGATTAATTGCCAATTTCGCTATACGGGTGATTACTATTTACTGAAGACCGTTGAATCTTAATGGGTAGGCTAGACTTTAGATGCAATAGTTATCTCTCAATCAACTACTACGAATCACGCGAGTTCTCTAGAACCTCGACAAGCATCACAATTATGAACAACCCAAAACCTCAATTAATCTACTTTCCCGAGCTAGATTGGTATGATCGAATTAAGACTCAGTTTCTCAAGAGGAATCCACAACAACCCAATGACTACAATCATCAATTGAAAACTTTAATTCTAAAGCAAGCATAGAATACTAGGCTAGAACTGCATTTGCAACTACAATACATGAATTAATACTCAGTTATCAATCAAACCCACTTCAAAACAACAATTAAAACCCATAAGCTAATTGAGACAATTAATCACATAATCACCCCCAAGAATGGGGGTTTTAGCCACACATTATAAAAGGCAGGTAAATATTATCAACTATGTTCTCCATCAGCTGGGTAAGAAAATTTGAGTCTTCACAATGCTTGAAATTAACTTAAAATCAAAACCCAACTCAAAATTCTACTCAAAAACTCTAAATACAATGTTTGAGATCAAAAACACAAAGTTAGAACTCTCAAACACTCAGAACATTCGCTCGAAATTTTGGAATTCCTCTTCATCATTTAAAAATTCACATTTCTACTGTTCCAAATTTTCAGCTTTTGGACCAATCGGTGGAATTTGTCGAGCATCGCCTACTAGGTCGGCGTTGCGCGAAGTCTCTCTCTTCATCGCCCTCCTAACTTGTCTCTTCACCATTTAACTTCTATATCATTAGGCGATCAAAAGCCTTGTCACTGATCAATTCGGTGGTTCTCTAAAATGCCATTTCCATTACCGAGTTGGATTCTCTCTAGGGCTGGCACGTGATGAGTCTACAAATTGGACTCATTTAGGGCTTTATTTGGATAAGAATAGTTTCCTCGAATGCTTATTTTATCTAAATATCTGAAGAAAACTCTTAAGTTTCAGGTATTTGAAGTTTTAGTGAAAAGCATGGACACTTAGGCGCAAAAAGGATGAAAAGAACGACGAAGCTGAAGCCCGAGCATCGCCAAGCACACTTGGCGATTCGCCGAAAGGATTTACTCCGCCCTTTGTTCCAGTACGCGAAGCCCTGAAGGAGAAGGATAAAAAAGGCGATGAAAGGAGCAGTCGGTGCCTCACCGAATAGTTCTGCGATGCAGTACTATACCACCCAATGGTCCAGAACATGAAGGTTCTGTAGGCAAGCACGACACGGCGATGAGATAGACGAAGGGCGAATCGTTAGCTTTTCTTATCTTCAGATTTTTCATCTTTTCTGCTCCTTTTTGCTCGGTAATGTTCTTGCCTTGATCTTTTGCCTTCATAGCTCCGAATGAGCACTTAAAATCAGTTCAGAGCATAAGCTACGCAAGGACGACAATGAAACTATGAATATTAAGCTCTAAATGAGTCAAAATCCCAGACTCATCAAGATTTTCTCGTATTATCCAATCATCACTCAACCTAGTTTATGCAAGATCTAAAGGGTATTTTCAGGCTTGTAATGACACTAAGGGTAAACACATGGTCAATTTGGCTTAGTGACTTCACCTTTTGGAAGAACTGTTGTTCTCATTTTAACCTCTTCTCATATTCTTTCATTCTTTCCACTTGGAGAGTAAAACCTCTATTTTCAGTAAATTTATTGGACACCCTTTTATTTGATGACACTTTCTTTTTCCTTTAAATTTTCAACCTTTTGTTCACTTTTTTTACAAGGAGGGTTTACTTCTTTTTGCAATAAACATCAAAGTTTAGTCTCATTTTTGTTTCATCACATTCTACTTGGCTTTCTCTCCTGAATTATTTCCACACCCCAACTTAGAATTTTGACCTAAGTTGGCTATTAAAACAAACTAATGCTTAGAAAAGGATTTATGGATAAGAAGTTACAGACATATTTTGTCACTCCCCGAGTCTACACCCTGGACGTTGCCGGCACTCAAAAACCATTACTAGTCCCTAAGCAAACCCTTGGATTAACTCATTACTCAGTGGAAGACTTATCAAGTGAAAAAGAAATCTAAAATGAGAACTCATCTCATAAATATACAATTAATGAAAATAATTTAACTTAGTATACTCTGAAATACTCAATAACATATATATTAAACTGAAGTCTTTAAAACAACACAAAGAAGGTGAAAACACACATCAAGTACTACTATCTATGAAGCGTCTAAAATACTATGATGGAAGTCGGGACAAGACCCACGACATCCTAACAAACTAGAAGTAAATGTGGAACCCTCCGGAAGCAAGGAGGATCACCAAAGTTAGCTAGGACTTCCAGTGGTATCAAAGAGTGCTTGTTGATAACCCTGAATACTTGTATTTGCATTATGCAAGGATGCAAGCCAAATGGCGTCAGTATAGTGTATGTAGGAAGATGTAAGGGAAACTCTAAACATAAACATAAGCTTGAATTGATAAAAAGGAAAACATACTCACCTCGTCTCAACTCAACTCAAATCCACTCAGGAATTCTCAACTCAACTCAACTAAAAAATATTGAACAAAACTAAACTCAATATGAAAGAAACAATAAAGATGTAGTATATATAACACTTTTAAAATAGTAGATAATAAATCAATTTATATAAAAATATGTGATATGCCCAAGTTACATGTCCCAACAATAAAGATGTAGTATAAGCATTTGTTGCCAAATAAAGAACCCAACTTGTAGGTTGGGGTCGATCCTATAAGGAATATGGTTAAGACTTAAACATAACTTAGAATTATCTCTTTTTAGTCAACCATTTCTGATGAAAGTAAAAAGGGGGGTTTTGTAACTAAAATAACAAATTGTTGATTTGAATGATTAAGTAATAAGTAAACAAGATACATGATTTGAGATATCAATATAAGATTGAAACTAGGGCATGTGTGTTCCCGACAACATCTTAACACAATAATCATAATAATAGTAATCATATCCTAGTGTTTGACACCCTAAGTGACTGGTAATATTCATTGGAACTTTCACTTGCGACTTGCTAAATCTACAAGTGTGTGCTTTGCTAACCCTTACCATTACCCCAAATTAGTCATCGTGTCAATTTAATTGGGTTTTCTCCCTCACTTCAATTGATTAAATTCAGACTATTTGATAGCAAGAAATCCTTAACTAAATATCTGTTGTTTAATCTTTTTCTCATTCATTACCCCCTTAGTAAGGTCAAGTAGGAACGAGTCTAGTTCTAACGTTGCGCACCACTAGAAAGACTTATAAGCAAAAAAGATTAATAATGCATGCATACTTAGTATTCAAGAATTACTTAATTATTATTCATACGTTGTTAATCTCTCACGGTTCCCACAACCCTAATTGTGGATTTAGCTACTCATGCTTGCTAGTCCACAATTCATAATTAGGTTAAAAGAAATCATGAACTTACAATTAGAATAGAGGAAAAACCAAAATCTTGAATTGAAATTCAAAGTGAAAATACATAACCCAACTTCCGGAAATTAAATTGCTAAGTCTTTGCAAAACAATTCCAAAAGACGAAAAACAAAAGTTTACAATAATATCTAACCTCCAAAATTGAAAATAACAACTAATATTTATAGTTCTAAAATCTTAAAACAACTAGGAAATGAAAATACGTAAAACTGGGTCGAATGCAATTTTAACTAACGACCTAACCTACGAACCGTGGTTCGACCTACGGTCTGTGGGTCGCAGATGAGTCCATAATTTGGACTCATTTAGGTCTTTATTTGGATAGATTTAGAGTCTTCAAATTCTTATTTTGTGCAAATAACTGATGTAACATCCTTGATTTCCAGGTATTTCGACTGAGGAACAAAACATGGAAAGTAATGGGCAAAAAGGAACAAGGTAACTGAAATAATGAAGAATAGAATGTATGTTGATCGCCTAACCCATTGGCCGAGTCGCCGAATGGCTATGATCTCACCTAAAGTTCTAGTGT
>JAJOOF010012030.1:0-47213 GCA_029582545.1 Solanum lignicaule
TCATACGGATCTTCATCCAACACTCCAATTATACAGAAAGGAGGAATGAGTTTATTTAATTTAAACTCAAAAGCTCAAGAGGCAGCTTCATCAGTACACCTGGAAGATATTCCAGAAAATAATCCATTATATGCCCAACTACAGGCATATTTATCACAAAAGCAAAGTAATACCTTTGCCTCAATAGCTAAAGATGATGTTGATGATTTCAAATCATTTGAAAAGGTAGAAAAAAGAGTAATGATATTCCTCTTGGGAAACTCTGAGATACAAGGAAAAGAAGAACCATGGAAGATATTCCAATGGTATTTACTCAACGGACTTTATTTCCCGGGTGAGTCATACAAAAGTCAGTCATATTATGAAACTCTGCTGATAACAGGTGTAGAATTTCAGCACTTTTCAGGATATAATACTAGTGAGAATGTTTATAACTTCTCCAAAATGATTATAAAACAAATCATTTCTATTGAAGATTGGGGTATTTCTTATGAAATTTACATATTAGGACTATATTCAGTCTTTTAATTAAGTTCTCTATTACGATAACGAGAGACACAAACATACTTGGTTCATTAAAGTATGTGCAAAGATATTTGCAAACTCTATTCCAAAATGGTTTCTAAATTGGTGGTCATACCACGGGCCAACGATAAAAAGATTGCCCGAACCGTTTCTCAAGTTATACAGAGAATGGGTTAAGGTTTCTCCAGACCTTAACAATCTATATCACCAAAAACACATTTGTTATATGCAACAAATCGAACAAATATATTTATTTATAGAATTTTCTGTTCCCTAGATTCGTAAATGTGCTCCGTAAGTGAATTTCACTGAAGAACAAATCCCATGTTTATATCGAACCTATTTCAACAATTTTTGGGATAAATTAATGAAAAGGGACCCTCAAACCAAGTCCTTATATGGACAAGAACTATTAGACTTGATTTCCAAGAGAATTCAAGATTATAAATCAATCCCTCATAAAGGGATAATTGCTGACACTTCAGTTAGACATATGGCTAGAAAAATTTCTAAGCAAGAAGAAGAAGATAAAAATGAAATGATTAATAATTATTTGGAAGAAGTCACGAAAATCTTATTCGTAATATAATACACTACGCAAAATCAGACTCATCTATGCGCAGTGAAACAAGTGATGATACTCACGAGGCTCAGCCATATGAATTAGAAGGGCTGGTTTCAAAAGACACACTGAAGAAAGAAGAAGATTTCCTTTCAAAGCTTAAAAATTAAGATTTAGCGGATAAGCATTATCAACAGTAGAAACACCGTTGCAATAGTAGGTATACTATTTCTCGGACTCACGTAGGGGACCACCTACTACTATTTCTAGATGCTTTTTAGTTTCTATTAATAAGTTTGTTTTATTTTGTAAGAGGCGGGTTTTTCAGAACCACTCTCTCTTTTTTGTTCTCTCTCTTATTTTATATTTTAAATTGTGAGTTTGCCGGAAACTACCAGAGTTGTGGAATAAAGTTTTAAGGTACTATTATTCTTCCTTTCCTTTCTTTCCTTTACTGTATTACTTTCTCCAATCTAAGCCCTGACTATGTCTATGTCGGATAACTAACTTTATTTTTATATCTACCATGAAAGATCTAGACTTTATCTAAATATGCATAAATTTATATATGGTTTCTTGACTTGGTTTCGAGATGGTGGTACAGTCAGATTCAATACAACAAGTTTGTGGCTTTGTCTTAGTGACTCCGTCTAGCCAGCCGTGGTCTCAGTCCAATAAGGAGTAAAAGGGAGCCTTATACCCGGTTAGAACTGCTAGACACATGGGCTTACTAACAATACGTATTTGAATCTCGACAGACCCTTTGCTTGGGTAAAAAGATTAGATCCTTCCATACAGTCATTAAACTATATAAAAATTTGTATGTATTTCGATTCGAATTTCTTCCTTGAATTCAGATGTTAACAAGCTAGATTCAATATGACCGCGTGGACTACCGCCCGTCTTCTAAGATCCTGGTTTCGTTGGTATCAGAGCCTAGGAACTTTCATGGTTAATATGAGATTGATGTGAAGTATTTCGGCATAGATATACTCTCTTAATCATGGAATTAGGAGAAACTAGTACTAAAAGTACTTGATTGGAAGAGGTAGATATACCTCAAAACCTTGATTTGTTAAACAAATGGACTATTCCAAAAGTTGATATAAAAACAATTTATGACTATGGTTGGTTTGATAAGATCTCTAATAAACAACTGATTAAAACTACTAAAAGATCTGTAGCGTTAAATTCATTTGAACAGACTATTCGTTTATTGAATAAACGCGATATTGATGTTTATAAAAATCAATACAACTGCTTGCATATTGGCATGGTTCAAATTTATATAGATTAATGGCTGTATGGAAGGATCAAATCCTTTTACCCAAGCAAAGGGTCTGTCGAGATTCAAGTACGTATTGTTAGTGAGCTCATGTGTCTAGCAGTTCTAACCGGTTATAAGGCACCCTTTTACTCCTTAACGGGCTAAGACCCCGGCTGGCTCGACGGAGTCAGTAAGACAAAGCCGCTAACTTGTTGTATTGAATCTGACTATACCACCATTTCGGAACCAAGTCAAGAAACCATATATAAATTTATGCATATTTAGATAAAGTCTAGATCTATCACGGTAGATATAAAAAAGAAGTTAGTTATCCGACATAGATATAATTCTTTAGCCGGACATAGTCACGGCTTAGATC
This sequence comes from Solanum lignicaule, assembly GCA_029582545.1. Lineage (NCBI taxonomy): Eukaryota > Viridiplantae > Streptophyta > Magnoliopsida > Solanales > Solanaceae > Solanum > Solanum lignicaule. The sequence continues at coordinate 2,734 of JAJOOF010012030.1, forward strand.
GGAGAAAGCAATACAGTAAAGGAAAGAAAGGAAAGGAAGAATAATAGTACCTTAAAACTTTATTCCACAACTCCGGTAGTCTCCGGCAAAATCACAATTTACAATATAAAATAAGAGAGTTATATCTAAGAAATATCATAAATAATATTGAAGAAATACTCAGATTAAAACAACTATCGGAAGAATATTACAATAAATATTATTACATTTTACCATGAATTCCGCACCCCCAAAAAATAATATTAAAGAGATGTCAAGATTAAGACACTTAACAAAAGAATATTATAATAAAATCTTTCAAATAAATTACTCACCTACTACACTACCACCTACCACACTACCACTTCCATGAATTCCTCAACTACCAGTTCCGCACCGAAAAATGGTATCAAGACAATTTAGGATTATAAATCAATTCCTCATAAAGGGATAATTGCTAACACTTCATTTAGACATATGCCTAGAAAAATTTCTAACCAAGATGAAGATGATCAAAATGAAATGATTAATAATTATTTTGGAAGAAGTGAAGAAAAATCTTCTTTTTAATATAACACACTATGCAAAATCAGACTCATCTATGCGCAGTAAAACAAGTGATGATACTCAAGAGGCTCACCCATATGAATCAGAAGGGCCGGTTTCAAAAGATACATTGAAGAAAGCAGAAGATTTCCTTTCAAAGCTTAAAAAATAAGATTTAGCGGATAAGCATTTTCAACTGTAGAAACACTGTTGCAACAGTAGATATACTGTTTGTAGGACCCACATAGAGGACCCCCTACTAATATTTGATATTGCCAGATTCAAATACGTATTGTTAGTGAGCCCATGTGTCTAGTAGTTCTAATCGGGTATAAAGCGCCCTTTTACTCCTTATCGGGCTGAGACCACGGCTGGCTAGACGGAGTAACTAAGACAAAGACACTAACTTGTTGTATTGAATCTGACTGTACCACCATCTCGGAACCAAGTCAAGAAACCATATATAAATATATGCATATTTAGATAAAGTCTAGATCTTTCATGGTAGATATAAAAATGAAGTTAGTTATCGGACATAGATATAATTCTTTAGCCGGACATAGTCACGACTTAGATCGGAGAAAGTAATACAGTAAAGGAAAGAAAGGAAAAGAATAATAATAGTACCTTAAAACTTTATTCCACAACTCCGGTAATCTCCCGCAAACTCACAATTTACAATATAAAATAAGAGAGAGAGAGTGGTTCTGAAAAACCTGCCACTTACAAAACAAAACAAACATATTCATAGAAACTAAAAAGCATCTAGAAATTGTAGGAGGAGGTCCCCTATGTGGGTCCTAGAAACAGTATATCTACTGTTGCAACAGTGTTTCTACTATTGATAATGCTTATCCGCTAAATATTATTTTTTAAGCTTTGAAAGGAAATCTTCTGCTTTCTTCAGTGTGTCTTCTGAAACCTGCCCTTTTGATTCATATGGCTGAGCCTCGTAAGTATCATCACTAGTTTCACTGCGCATAGATGAGTCTAATTTTGCGTAGTGTGTTATATTAAGAAGAAGATTTTTCTTCACTTCTTCCAAATAATTATTAATCATTTCATTTTGATCATCTTCTTCTTGGTTAGAAATTTTTCTAGCCATATGTCTAATTGAAGTGTCAGCAATTATCCTTTTATGAGGAATTGATTAATAATCCTGAATTTTCTTGGAAATCAAGTCTAACAGTTCTTGTCCATATAAGGACTTGGTTTGAAGGTCCCTTTTTTATTGATTTATCCCAAAAATTGTTGAAATAGGTTTGATATAAACATGGGATTTGTTCTTTAGTGAAATCCACTTCTGGAGCCTATTTATGAATTCAGGGAACAGAAAATTCTATAAAGAAATATATCTGTTCGATTTGTTGCATATAACAAATGTGTTCTTGGTGATATAGATTGTTAAGGTCTGGAGAAACCTTAACCCATTCTTTGTATAACTTGAGAAACGGTTCGGGGAATATTTTTATCATTGGCCCGTGGTATGACCACCAATTTAGAAACCAGTTTGGAATAGAGTTAGCAAATATCTTTGCACATACTTTAATGAACCAAGTATGCTTGTGTCTCTCGTTATTGTAATAGAGAACTTTATTAAAAGCCTGAATATAGTCCCAATATGTAAATTTCATAGAGACTTTGTTAAGGCTAAACTGCCTTTCTGTCATTGAGGAAATACCCCAATCTTAACTAGAAATGATTTGTTTTATAATCATTTTGGAGAAGTTATAAACATTCTCACTGGTATTATATCCTGAAAAGTGCTGAAATTCAACACATGTGCTTATCAGTAGAGTTTCATAATATGACCGAGTTTTGTATGAATCACCCGGGAAATAAAGTCCGTTGAGTAAATACCATTGAAATATCTTTCATGGTTCTTCTTTTCTTTGTATCTCAGAGTTTTCCAAGAGGAATATCATTTCTTTTTTTTCTACCTTTTCATATGATTTGATATCATCAACATCATCCTTAGCTATTGAGGCAAAGGTATTACTTTGCTTTTTTGATAAATATGCCTGTAGTTGGGCATATGATGGATTATTTTCTTGAATATCTTCCAGGTGTACTGATGAAGCTGCCTCTTGAGCTTTTGAGTTTAAATTAAATAAACTCATTCCTCTTTTCTATATAATTGGAGTGTTGGATGAAGATCCGTATGACAATCTTGATGAACTTGGGGAGTATCTTCCTCTTCCACTTGGGTTATTTCCCCTTCCTCGACCCTTAGTTACCCAAGGGGGTTCCATCCTACAAACAAAACATCGAGATTTGTTCCCAATAAGCGTCATAATAATTATTGGATTCTTCCATTGCTAGGAAAAGGTCTATCACCATTCCATCTATAATTTTCCAGCAGATTAGTTCTTTCATGTCTCGATTGAGAGGAACAACCTTTAATATTGTAATCAATCGTTTTTCTGTAAAAAAAGGTAGATGGGAACATCACCATTTTTTGAGTTGCTAGTGTTGTTACTGATTTTGAAGATATTCTCTAGATAGGAAGTCTGGGAAAGAATTATCCTTTCCTTTCTTATAAAGGATTTCAAAATCAAAAGGGGCTAGCTGTGCTTGCCATCTGGCAAACATTAATTTTGAAACATCATGCTTAAAATCTTTATCAAACATAGATTTAACTGATTGAGCATCAGTATTAATAAGAAACTTTTGATTATATAAATCATCTTGGAATTTTAAAACACATTTAACGATGGTCAACATTTCATTAGCCACCGTAATATATTTTTTCTGAGCCTCATTCCACTTTCCTGAATGAAATCGAATTAAATATTCAGTTTTATCATGAGGATTGATTTTTTTTAGAATTTCTCCATAACCTATATTAGACGCATCAGTCTCGACTAACTTTTGCCAAGTAGGTTTTGCAATAGTTAAACATGGCAAAGATTTAACACGAAGTTTGATATTTTTTATCAAATTGATGAGACTATCAGTCCATGGAGTTTTATGATTTTTCTTTAGCCTGTCGTATAATGGGGCTACATCACGAGATAGATTCTTGTAAAAAGGGAAAATATAATTTAAACTTCCTAAGAATCTCTGCAGTTGTGTCCTATCTGCAATAACATTAGGAAATTTTGAAGCAAAATCAATTGACCAACGAAACTAGGATCTTAGAAGACGGGCGGTAGTCCGCGCGGTCATCTTCAATCTAGCTTGTTAACATCCGAATTCAAGGAAGAAATCCGAATCGAAATACATACAAATTTTTATATAGTATAATGACTGTATGGAAGGATCTAATCCTTTTCCCCAAGAAAAGGGTCTATCGAGATTAAAATACGTATTGTTAGTGAGCCCATGTGTCTAGTAGTTCTAACCGGGTATAAAGCGCCCTTTTACTCCTTATCGGGCTGAGACCACGGCTGGCTAGACGGAGTAACTAAGACAAAGACACTAACTTGTTGTATTGAATCTGACTGTACCACCATCTCGGAACCAAGTCAAGAAACCATATATAAATATATGCATATTTAGATAAAGTCTAGATCTTTCATGGTAGATATAAAAATGAAGTTAGTTATCGGACATAGATATAATTCTTTAGCCGGACATAGTCACGACTTAGATCGGAGAAAGTAATACAGTAAAGGAAAGAAAGGAAAAGAATAATAATAGTACCTTAAAACTTTATTCCACAACTCCGGTAATCTCCCGCAAACTCACAATTTACAATATAAAATAAGAGAGAGAGAGTGGTTCTGAAAAACCTGCCTCATACAAAATAAAACAAACTTATTTATAGAAGCTAAAAAGCATGTAGAAATAGTAGAAGGGGGTCCCTTATGTGGGTGCTAGAAACAGTATATCTACTGTTGCAACAGTGTTTCTACTATTGATAATGCTTATCTGCTAAATCTTATATTTTAAGCTTTGAAAGGAAATCTTCTGCTTTCTTCTGTGTGTCTTCTGAAACTTGCCCTTCAGATTCATATGGCTGAACCTCGTAAGTATCATCACTTGTTTCACTACGCAAAGATGAGTCTGATTTTGTGTAGTGTTTCATATTAAGAAGAAGATTTTTCTTCACTTCTTCCAAATAATTTTAATCATTTCATTTTGATCATCTTCTTCTTGGTTAGAAATTTTTCTAGCCATATGTCTAATTGAAGTGTGAGCAATTATCCCTTTATGAGGAATTAATTTATAATCCTGAATTGTCTTGGAAATCAAGTCTAACAATTCTTGTCCATATAAGGACTTGGTTTGAGGGTCCCTTTCCATTAATTTATCCCAAAAATTGTTGAAATAGGTTCGATATAAATATGGGATTTGTTCTTTAGTGAAATCCACTTCTAGAGCCCATTTATAAATCTAGGGAACAGAAAATTCTATAAAGAAATATATATGTTCGATTTGTTGCATATAACAAATGTGTTCTTGGTGATATAGATTGTTAAGGTCTGGAGAAACCTTAACCCATTCTCTATATAACTTGAGAAACGGTTTGGGCAATATTTTTATCGTTGGCACGTGGTATGACCACCAATTTAGAAACCAGTTAAAAATATAGTTAGCAAATATCTTTGCACATACTTTAATGAACCAAGTATGTTTGTGTCTCTCGTTATTGTAATAGAGAACTTTATTAAAAGCCTGAGTATATTCCGAATATGTAAATTTCATAGAGACTTTGTTAAGGCTAAACTACCTTTCTGTCATTGAGGAAATACCCCAATCTTCAATAAAAATGATTTGTTTTATAATCATATTGGAAAAGTTATAAACATTCTCACTGGTATTATATCCTGAAAAGTGCTGAAATTCAACACCTGTGCTTATCAGCAGAGTTTCATAATATGACCGAGTTTTATATGACTCACCCGGTAAAATAAAGTCCGTTGAGTAAATACCGTTGGAATATCTTCCATGGTTCTTCTTTTCTTTGTATCTCAGAGTTTTCCAAGAGGAATATCATTACTCTTTTTTCTACCTTTTCATATGATTTGATATCATCAACATCATCTTTAGCTATTGAGGCAAAGGTATTACTTTGCTTTTGTGATAAATATGCCTGTAGTTGGGCATATAATGGATTATTTTCTAGAATATCTTACAGGTGTACTGGTGTAGCTGCCTCTTGAGCTTTTGAGTTTAAATTAAATAAACTCAATAGTAGAAATATCTTGTATAGCAAGAGATCTTCTATCAGGAAATGAATGTCTATTATAAGGAGCACTTTTTTCATCAATTTGAATACAAATCTTACCATCAGGATTTTGCGCAATATGGGTATATTCTGAATTTCTAATAGCATTAGTCATTTGTTCAGGAGGTGTAACCGAATCTAATGTCCAAGTAGTAGGAAAATTAATTTCTTCCCATTTTATAGGTCTTCTAGTAGTGACCTTAGAATTAGCGATATTAGTTTCCACTAAAATAGTTTGATCAGATGTATCATATATTTTACATCTAGGATTCAAAGTAGCATGCAATTTAAATTAGATTCTATAAAATAAACAAATTAATTCAGATCCAGGTGCATAATTATAACCATGCATTTTAACATTCAAAGTCAAAGCATCTAATATATTAGAATCAGTAAAAGATAACTGTAAGTTAGGATGAGTATTAAAATAAACTGGGCCATAAGCTACCATAGATTCAATCGAACCCATTAAAGATTTTCTAAAATTCAAATTTCTCGCATTGAGAAGAGCAGTTAAAAATGTCTCAGGTAACCCTTTAGGAGTTATAGGTTTAAAAGCAATTTGAATCATGCCAATATGCAAGAACTTGTATTGATTTTTATAAACATCAATATCGTGTTTATTCAACAAACGAACAGTCTGTTCAGACGAATTTAACGCTAGAGATTGTTCAGTAGTTTTAATCAGCTATTTATTAGAGATCTTAGTAAACCAACCATAGTCATAAATTGTTTTTATATCAACTTTTCGAATAGTCCATTTGTTTAACAAATCAAAGTTTTGAGGTATATCTACCTCTTCCAATCGAGTACTTTTAGTACTAGTATCTCCTAAATCCATGATTAAGAGAGTATATCTATGCCGAAATACTTCACATCAATCTCATATTTACCATGAAAGATCTAGAATTTATCTAAATATGCATAAATTTATATATGATTTCTTGACTTGGTTCCGAGATGGTGGTACAGTCAGATTCAATACAACAAGTTAGTAGCAAGTAATAGTAATAATAATAATAATAATAATAATAATAATAATAATAATAATAATAATAATTAAAAAAAAATTAATAATAATAATAATAATGATAATAATAGTGATAATAGTAATAATAATAGTAATAATAATATTAATAGTAATAGTAGTAGTAATAATAATAATAATAATAATAGTAATAATAATAATAATAATAATAATAATAATAGTAATAATATTAATAGTAATAATAATAATAATAATAATAATGATAATAATAATAATAATAATAATAATAATAATAGTTATAACAACAACAAAGTGTATAGTTCTCTTCTAGGCCTTAGAGTCGGCCACCCTTTCAAGGTACTATTTTATTTCTGTTTAAATCTTTTTAGCATTATTTCTCAGATCTGAGCCGTGACTATGTGCGGCTAAAGAATCATATCTATATTGGATAGCTAACTTCGCTTTTATATCTACCATGAAAGATCTAGACTTTATCTAAATATAAATAAATTTTAATATGGTTTCTTGACTTGAAGATGTCTAGATGCTTGATATGCATTTCAAGAGTTTTTGAATATACCAAAATATCATCAATATAAACAATAATAAAATCCAAGTAAGGGTTGAAAATATCATTCATGATTTTCTGAAATTCAGAAGGAGCATTTTTCAAGCCAAATGGCATCACATTCCATTCGTATTGTCCAAACGGGACATTAAAAGCAGTTCTATAAGCATGCTCTTTAAATATTTGGATATGGCAATATCCTGATTTTAAATCAAATTTTAAAAATATATTGGCATCATATAATCTGGACAACAAATCATTTTTGTTAGGAATAGGATACCTAATCCACTTTAAATATTTATTTAAATGTTTATAATTGATAACCAACCTGGGAACACCTCGTTCCCTTTCAGCAACATTGTTAACATAAAATGCCGTACAAGATCAAGGTGATTTTGAGGGCTTTATCAAACCCTTTTGCAAAAAACTATCAATTTACTTTTTGCAGAATTCTTCCAATTCGGTGTTCATCTGGCAAGGACGAGATTTGGTTGGAATATCATTCTCAGAGAAATCATCTTCATATGAAAGAGTAATGATATGCTTTTTTTTATTCCAAAAAGCACTAGGATGTCAACACAAATATCAATAGCAATTTGTTCGGAAATTAATTTAATATTTTCCTGTACTTTGGTGGATTTTAAAGTATCAAATTTATTCATACTGAACAATTCAAGTTGCAAAGAATCAACATGTTTTTGCTTCATATTAATTAAAGCATTAATATCACGAGAAATCGGGTCAGTGCTAAAAGTATAACTAATATTCCTGTCTTCATAAGTGGCAGAAAAACCTTTAGCATTTATGCTAGTAAAAGGATAAATATCATTTATAAAAGGGGTTCCAAGTATAATTGGAGGGTATAGCTGATTTTTAACCAAGAAAAAGAAATGCGGAATGCAAACTTTATTTTGGCAAATGCAAATTCTAGGCAATTTTTACTTTATATCTAAAGCATGTCCAGAAGCAGATTTAACCATGTGAGTTGTTTTTGCAAAATATTTAGTCGGTAGAAGACCTTCCTGAATGTAACGAACATCAGCTCCGCTATCAATCATAGCAATATCAGTTATCCAAAAGCTATTATTAATCAATATGGTACATTTAACATACAATTTATGAGCAGTAACAATTTGCATCATTCCTAAAAACATACCTTGTCTAGGATCAAGATTAACAGGTTTTGCAAGAGTATTTTCTTCAGCAACATTTTTACCTTTGTTATTACCAGTTTCTATCTGAGTAATACGATGATCACAAATCATTTGATTTTGTTAAATAGATTTAATCTCGTTTTTCAAATTTTCAATTTCATTTTTCAAATCATCAAAAGAAGAATCTCTCGTAGAAATAATTAGTTTATTGAGTATGTTATAAATTTCAGACAAAGAATAAGGTGCAGTATATTCAAATTCAAAATCATTCTTTTGTTTTTCTGAATTTTTTGAAAAACTTGAACTAGCAGTATTACTAACAGCTAATTGAATAATTTTTTCACGAAGATTGTTATCGGTAACTTCTTTCAAAAGTTCTATCACATTATCAGAAGTAATAGTATTCAAATTCACATCTTCAAATTGATATTGTAATTTATAAACTCATCATTTACACAAGAGCAGATATCACCATGACAATTATTGCAAGCATTCATATTAACATGCTGATTATTATCAGATAAATCAGGCAAATCAATATCTTCTTCAGAACCTAAATCAGAATCATAATCGGACTCAGAACCATATGTTTTTAAGAAACTATAAAACTTATCATGAATTTCTTCATCTAACTCTAAAGTCTTCAGCTTTTCTTGCTTACAATTGGGTGCTATATGCCTGAAATTGCCACACTTATAACATTTAATCTTGGCGAGCTCACGTTTAGACCTATTCTTGGTAAATCTATTAGACTTACGAAAGGCTCTTCTTCCGTCTCGCTCTTCCTTAGATCTATATCTAGACCTCTTCTATCTAAAAGGTTTATCAGGATCTCTAGAATCTCTAGAATCCCTATGCTTCTTCTTCTTGCTATTAGCCACAGCATCAGGTGAACCGAACCGAGTACAAAAGAGTCCTATCTGAGATCTTTCCTTGATTTTATCAATCTTAAGCTATTTGGAGAGCTTTTATTCATTGCACAAGTTTATACCTTCCTGAGTACAAACTCCTATCAATTTACCATAAGTATAATCTTTATACGAAATTTCTCCATGTTCATTTCTCAGAATCTTTTTAACCCGCTGGGTAAATAAAGGGGGAAGGCCATCTATAAACTTAGTTTTTCAATGCTCATAACTATTTTCAAGTAGTTCCATCACCCTACTCATATAAGTATCTTTATACCATCGAAATTATCCCAAGGTTCTATAACGTAGACCATTTAACAGGGCACGAATAGTCTCATACTAATTGGTAAATCTACTATTAAAATGTTCTAGAATGGTTAAGACTAGGGTATAAACAACGTTTTCTCTATTTGCAACAAGAGCCATGCCCAAGTTATCAACACCTTCACCACTAGAAGTAGTATTAATCAGAGCAGCCTTTTGCTCAAGGTTCATATAATTATCCCACCAACCTCTGAGTTGGCCACTAAAACCTGCAATAATCATTTTGCAAATATTTCTATCTGTATTTTTAACATTTTTACAAATAGATGCATACATAAGCATTTTATGAACAAGAATAGCTAACTGCCTATCAGTCAGACCATCAAGATTCCATTCATAAGTTTCAAACCCACTATAAGAGGTATTAGTTTTATTCCAGTCTTGTTCCTCTATAAGCACATCTTGAGGAGTTGGTCGAAAATAATAATAAGTTTGCATGCTGGGTTTATAAACAAATTTAGTATTACCACTATTCTTCTTGGTATAACCGTGAAGTTTATTAAATTATAAAGAAACATGATTTTTAAAATCAAAAGTGTTTTCCATATCATCTACATAATTTTCTGACAAATCCATAGGTTTTGCACTAAAATCTGAAAACTTTTTACTAAGGAGTTCCTCGAAATCATAAATTGATTTGAATTTAAAATCTTTAATCTCCTGAGGCCTCTGCACAGAAGTAGACATAGTAAGAGCTTCGGAATTAGTTTTAGAAGTCGAAGCTTTATCTGAAAACTTTAAATCATTTTTTATTAGAATTATCAAAGAGGTTAATTCATCTAATTTCTAATCAAGTGAACCAATATGTTCACCCAAAACATTAACATAAAGTCCCAAATAATTATTTTGAGAAATCAGGTTATTAATTTCATTGATGCTGACTGCCGCAACATCTTCTTCAACAAATTTTTGAAAAGCAGTAAAAGTAATACCAGTATTATTTGGTAAATTAAAAGATGAGTGAGGTGGATAAACAACCTTAATAATATTACCACACTCATCTTTATAAGATCGTTCAAGTACGTTGATGAATAAGGGTAGATAAGTGGTTATAAACCAAGGTAAAAAATACATAATTTGATTATGTAAAGCACAAATTTCATAAAACTCTTGAGAAATATTAATTAAATCATCAGCACTATAATAGTAAAAAAACCATGTTCTAAACTGGTTCCATTTATCACTTAAAAATTCATTTTGAATGTATTTTCGTGCCAGTGAACTTGGACTAAAGTCTATTTGGTGTACATTCATCATCAAGTATCATTAGGATTAAAATCCATCTCGGATGTCGAAGGAATATCCTTATCATAAATATCAGAAGAAATATCATTTGCTTGAACAATATTCAAACGAGTATTAATTTTTATTTTATTAACAAGACGCTTACTTTGATCCGCAGAAACAGTCGAAGGTATACTATGTAAAGAAGTAGCACGGTTACAAGCCGGACCAAACACAGGATCAATAGGGAAAATATGATGAATAGCAGGCAATCTTCTATCAGAAAATTAATGTCTACTATAAGGAATATCATTAAACTGCATGCAAATCCTACCATCAGGATTTTGAGTAATATGAGAATACTCAGAATTAGTGACTGCATCGGCCATCTGACTAGAAGAAATAACCGAATCCAGAGTACAAGTAGTTGGAAAATTAATTTCTTTCCATTTTATAGGTCGTCTAGTAGTGACCTTAGATAGCAAAATTAGTTTCTACTAAAATAGTTTGATCAGATGTAGCATATAACTTACATCTTGGATTTAACGTAGAAAGCAATTTAAAATAAATCCTATAAGATAAGCAAATCAATTCAGATCCAGGTGCATAATTATAACCATGCGTTTTAACATTTAAAGTCACAAAATCAAGAATATTAGCATCAGCTAAAGATAACTGTAAATTCGGCTGAGTATTAAAATAAACTGGACCATATACCACAGTAGATTCAATCGATCCCATCAAAGATTGTCTAAAATTCAAATTTCTAGCATCACGCAAAGCAACTAAAAATGTCTCATGTAACCCTTTAAGAGTTAAAGGTTGAAAAGAAATTTGAACCATGCCAATATGCAAGAAATTATACTGAAGTTTATATAAGTCGATATCACGTTTATTTAACAAACGAATAGTCTGTTCTGACGAAATTAACGCCAAAGATTGTTCAATAGTTTTAATCAACTGTTTATGAGAATTATATCAAACCAACCATAATCATAAATGGTTTTAGTATCAATTTTTGGAATAGTACATTTGTTTAGCAAATCAAGGTTTTGAGGTATATCTACCTCCTCCAATCTAGTATTTTAAGTACTCATTTCTCCTAGATCCATGATCAAGAGAGAGCATATCTATGTCGAATACTTAACATAAATCTCATATTTACCATGAAAGTTCCTAGGCTCTGATAGCAACTTGCAGGATCTCAGAAGACCGGTGGTAATCTGCGTGGTCATCTTTAATCTACCTTGCTAACATCCAAATTCAAGGAATAAATCCGAATCGAAATATATATAAATTTTTATATAGTTTTATGACTGTATGGAAGGATCTAATCCTTTTACCCAAGCAAAGGGTCTGTCAAGATTCAATAGGTATTGTTATTTAGCCCATGTGTCTAGCAGATTAGATCCTTCCATATAACCATAAAAATATATAAAAATTTATATATATTACGATAAAATGTAGATCTTTCATGGTAGATATAAAAGCGAAGTCAGCTATCCAACATAGATATGATTCTTTAGCCGGACATAGTCATGGCTCAGATATGAAAAATAATACTAAAAAGATTTAAAGAGAAATAAAATAGTACATTGAAAGGATGGCCGACTCCAAGGCCTAGAAGAGAACTATACACTTTATTAACTCCGGTAAGTATCCGACGAACTTCAAACTTTACAAAAGAGAGCTTTACAAGAGAGAGCTTTAAAGAGAGAGAGAGAGGGTTTTCGAACCTACCTCTCTTAAACTAAAACTAAACTTATTTATTGAACGAAAAAAGAATATTGTATAGTAATGGTAGGTCCCTTATCAATGTGTCCCGTATGTACAGTAGCAGTGTTTTTACTGTTGATCAACAATGTATCTACTATTGATAGTGACGTTTACTGTTAGAGATAAACTTCACAGCTTGTCTTTTTACTTTAGTTCTCGGAGGAAATCTTCCGCCTTTTTCAGCGTATCTTCTGAAGTGGGATTTTCTGACTCAGCAGGTTGAGCCTCTGGAATATCTTCAGCAACATCATCACTCGTCTCACTTCTCATTGAAGTGTCTGATTTTTCATATTGATTAATACTGAGGAGCAGATTCCTCATTACTTCGTCTCGATAATTATTAATCATTTCTTCTTTATTTCCATCTTGAATGGAAATTTTTCTGGCAATATGCCTTACTGAGCTACCAACGATTATCCCTTTGTGAGGAGAAATACAATATTCTTGGATCCTTTTTGCAATAAGATCCAACAGTTCTTGTCCGTATAGAGACTTTGTCTTGGGATCTTTTTTCATCAATTTGTCCCAGAAGTTATTATAAAAGGATCCATATAAATATGGAATCTGCTCCTCGGTGAATCCCACTTCCGGGGTCCATTTATGAATTCATGGGATAGAGAATTCAATGAAAAAATAAATTTGTTCAATTTTTTAAATATAACAAATATGATCCGCGTGGTATAACTCGTTAAGATCTATTGAAACCTTAACCAATTCTTTATATAATTTAAGAAATGGATCAGGCAAAATCTTTCTCGTTGGACCGTGGTATGACCATAGTTCAAGAACCAATTAGGGATTGATTCCGCAAATATCTTTGCATAAATTTTAATAGACCAAGTATGCTTATGCCTCTCGTTATTGTAGTAGAGGACCTTATCAAAAGCATTAATATAGTCCCAATTGGTAAAATTCATAGGGACCTTATTTAAACTGATCTGCCTCTCTGTCATTTTTGCACAAATTTTAATAAACCAAGTATGCTTATGCCTCTCGTAATTGTAGTAGAGGACCTTATCAAAAGCATTAATATAGTCCCAATTGGTAAAATTCATAGGGACCTTATTTAGGCTGATCTGCCTCTCTGTCATTGTAGAAATGCCCCAATATTCAATAGATATAATATGCTTAATAATCATCTTGGAGAAGTTATAAACATTCTCGATGGTGTTATACCCTGAGAAGTGCTGAAATTCAACACTACCAGTATTTATCAAAATGGTCTTATAATAAGATCGGGTTTTGTATGACTAATCCGGAAAGTATAATCCGTTAATCAAGTATCGTTGGAATATCTTCCAGGGTTCTTCTTTTCTCTGGATTTCAGAGTTTTCTAAAAGAAATATCATTTCTTTCTTTGATACCATTTCAAAAGATTTGATATCATCAATATTTTCTTTAGCTATAGAGACAAAAGTATCACTTTGCTTTTGAGACAAATACTGCCGTAGTTGGGCATATAATGGGCTATTTTCTGGAATATATTCCAGATGAAATGATGAAGACGCTGCACTTTCACTCATTTGGGAGTTTAAGTTTATCAAACTCATTCCTCCTCTTTGCAGAATTTTGGGAGTTAGCAGAGGATCCGTATGACAATCCTGATGATGATCCTGGGGATGATCTTCCCCTTCCGCGTGGGTTATTACCCCTACCTCGACCCTTGGTTACCCAAGGAGGGTCCATCCTGCACATAAAACACTTTGTTTTATTCGGAGTAATATTCTCCATAATCAGTCAGATAACCGTCTGAGTAATATTCTAGAAGAATATGAGAGAAATCTTCTCTTAATATGCCATAAATAACTCTTTCAAGAATAAGATCTTTCAAAACTCTAGGTAAGGAAAGATCCCGAAATGTAGTAACAAGGGTTTCATTATCCAAGAAAGTTTGAAACAACATTTTATTGAATTTATTCACGGGATAAGAAATCCTATAATGAGTTATCAACTCCCTTTTTATATTGGATTTCAAAGTCAAAAGGAGCTAGCTGGGCCTGCGACCTAGCGAATATCAACTTAGAAGCATCAGGTTTAAAATCATTATCGAACATATACTTCACGAATTGAGCATCAATTTTTATCAAAAAAATTTGATTGTTTAAATCGTCCTGAAATATTAACACGCATTTAATGATGATTAGCATTTCATGAGCCACCGTAGCGTATTTCTTTTGGGCTTCGCTCCATTTACTAGAATGAAATTTTTTCAAATATTCATTTTTCTCATTGGGATTAATTTGTTTCAAAATCCTGCCATAACCAATGTTAGACGCTTCCGTCTCAATAATCTTTTGCCAAGCAGGGTTATCAAGAGTTAAACAAGGTAAAGATTGAACACGAAGTTTAATATTCTTTACAAATGTTGTATGCTTATCAGTCCAAGGAGATTTATGATCCTTTTTAAGCTTGACATATAAAGGGGCCAAATCATGAGATAATATTTTGTAAAAAGGGAATATGTAATTTAAAATTCTTAAAAATCTTTGTAACTTAGTCCTGTCGGTAATGACATCAGGAAATTTTGAAGCAAAGTCGATAGATGTTTGAATTGGGATGACTTTCCCGTGACAAATATGATGTCCAAGAAAGCGAACATTAGTTTAAAATAAACTCACTTTAGGTTTAGAAATCGGCAAACCATTTTGTATAACAATTTTCTTGAAGATGTCTTGATGCTTAATATGCATTTCAAGAGTGTTTGAATATACCAAAATATGATCAATATAAACAATAATAAAATCCAAGTAAGGGTTGAAAATATCATTCATGATTTTTTGAAATTCAGAAGGAGCATTTTTCAAGCCAAATGGCATCAAATTCCATTCGTATTGTCCAAACGTGACATTAAAAGCAGTTCTATAAGCATGCTCTTTAAATATTTGGATCTGCCAATATCCTGATTTTAGATCAGATTTTGAAAATATATTGGCATCATATAATCTGGACAACAAATCCTTTTTGTTAGGAATAGGATACCTAATCCACTTTAAATATTTATTTAAAGGTTTATAATTGATAACCAACCTGGGGACAACTCGTTCCCTTTCAATAGCACTGTTAACATGAAATGCCGTACAAGACCGATGTGATTTTGAAGGGTGTATCAAACCCTTTTGAAAAAACTATCAATTTCCTTTTTGCAGAATTCTACCAATTCAGTGTTCATCTGGCAAGGACAAGATTTGGTGGAAATATCATTCTCAGAAAAATCGTCTTCATATGGAAGAGTAACGATACGCTTTTTTTTATTCCAAAAAGCACTAGGATGATCACCACAAATATCAATAGCAATTTGTTTGGAAATTAATTTAATTCTTCCCTGTACTTTGGTGGATTTCAAAGTACCAAATATATTCATACTGAACAATTCAAATTGCAAAGAATCAACATGCTTTTGCTTCATATTAACTAATGGATCAATATCACGAGAAATTGGGTCAGTGATAAAAGTATAACTAATATTCCTGTCTTCATAGGTGGCAGAAAAACCTTTAGCATTTATGCTAGTAAAAGGATAAATAGCATTTATAAAAGGGGTTCCAAGTATAATTGGAGGGTATTATTGATTTTTAACCAAGAAAAAGAAAAGCGGAATGCAAACTTTATTTTGGCAAATGCGAGTATTAGGCAATTTATATTTTATATCTAAAGCATGTCCAGAAGCAGATTTTACCATGTGAGTTGTGTTTTCAAAATATTTAGTCGGTAGAAGACTTTCCTGAATGCAACTAACATCAGCTCCGCTATCAATCATAGCAATATCAGTTATCGAAAAGCTATTATCAATCATTATGGTACATTTAACATACCATTTATAAGCTGTAACAATTTGCATCATTCCTAAAAACATACCTTTTCTAGGATCAAGATTAACAGGTTTTGCAAGAGTATTTTCTTTAGCAAATTTTTTTACTTTGTTAGTACCAGTTTCTCCCTGAGTAATACGATGATCACAAATCATTTGATTTTTTTTAATAGATTTAATCTCATATTTCAAAATTTTCAATTTCATTTTTCCAACCATCAAAAGAAGAATCTCTCGTAGAAATAATTGGCTTTCAGACAAAGCATAAGGTGCAGTGTATTCAAATTCAAAATTATTCTTTTGTTTTTCTGAAGTTTTTGAAAAACTTGAACTAGCTGTATTACTAACAGCTAATTGAATAATATTTTCACCAAGATTGTCATCTTCAATCTAGCTTGCTAACATCCGAATTCAAGGAATAAATCTGAATCGAAATATATATTAATTTTTATATAGTTGTATGGTTGTATGGAAGGATCTAATCATTTTACTCAAGCAAAGTGTATGTCAAGATTCAATACATATTGTTATTGAGATCGTGTGTCTAGCAGTTCTAATTGGGTATAAGCACCCTTTTTCAACTTATTAACGGGATTAGAACTACGACTGGCTAGACGGAGTCACTAAGACAAAACCAATAACGTGTTGCATCGAAATTAACTATACCAGTTTCTCGGAACCAAGTCAAGAAACCATACTAAAATTTATTTATATTTAGATAAAGTCTAGATCTTTCATGGTAGATATAAAAGCGAAGTTAACTATTCAATATAGATATGATTCTTTAGCCGGACATAGTCACGTCTCAGATCTGAGAAATAATACTTAAAAGATTTAAACAGAAATAAAATAGTACCTTGAAAGGGTGGCCGACTCCAAGGCCTAGAAGAGAACTATACACTTTATTAAATTCGGTAAGTATCAGCCGAACTTTAAACTTTGGAAAAGAGAGATTTACAAGAGAGATCTTTAAAGAGAGAGAGAGGGTTTTCGAACCTGCCTCTCTTAAACTGAAACTAAACTTATTTATATAACGAAAAAAGAATATTGTATAGTAATGGTAGGTCCCTTATCAATGTGTCCCGTATGTACAGTAGCAGTGTTTTTACAGTTGATCAACATTGTATCTACTATTGATAGTGATGTTTACTGTTAGAGATAAACTTCACAGCTTGTCTTTTTTCTTTAGTTCTCGGAGGAAATCTTCCGCCTTTTTCAGCATATCTTCTGAAGTGGGATTTTCTGACTCAGCAGGTTGAGCCTCTGGAATATCTTCAGCAACATCATCACTCGTCTCACTTCTCATTGAAGTGTCTGATTTTTTATATTAATTAATATTGAGGAGTAGATTCCTCCTTACTTCGTCTAGATAATTATTAATCATTTCTTCTTTATTTCCATCTTGAATGGAAATTTTTCTGGAAATATGCCTTCCTGAGCTATCATCGATTATCCCTTTGTAAGGAGAAATATAATATTCTTGGATCTTTGTTGCAATAAGATCCAACAGTTCTTGTCCGTATAGGGACTTTATCGTGGTATCTTTTTTCATCGATTTGTCCCAAAAGTTATTATAAAAGATTCTATATAAAGAAGGAATTTTCTCCTTGGTGAATCCCACTTCCGGGGTCCATTTATGAATTCATGGGATAGAGAATTCAATGACAAAAAAAACTTGTTCTATTTTTTCAATATAACAAATATGATTTGTGTGGTATAACTTGTTAAGATCTGGTGAAACCTTAACCCATTCGTTATATAATTTAAGAAATGGATCAGACAAAATCTTTATCGTTGGATCGTGGTATGACCACCAGTTCAAGAACCAATTAGGGATTGATTCCGCAAATATCTTTGCACAAATTTTAATAAACCAAGTATGCTTATGCCTCTCGTTATTGTAGTAGAGGACCTTATCAAAAACATTAATATAGTCCCAATTGGTAAAATTCAAATAGACCTTATTTAGGCTGATCTGCCTTTCTTTTATTGTAGAAATGCCTCAATCTTCAATAGATATAATCTGCTTAATAATCATCTTGGAGAAGTTATAAACATTTCGCTGGTGTTATACCCTGAGAAGTGCTGAAATTCAACACTATCAATATTTATCATAAATGGTCTTATAATAAGATCGGGTTTTGTATGACTCACTCGGGAAATATAACCCGTTAATTAAGTATCTCTAGAATATCTTCCAGGGTTATTCTTTTCTCTGGATTTTAGAGTTTTCTAAAAGAGATATCATTTCTTTCTTTGATACATTTTCAAAAGATTTGATATTATCAATACCTTCTTTAGATATAGAGACAAAAGTATCACTTTGCTTCTGAGAAAATACTCCTGTATTTGGTAGTATAATAGGATATTTTCTCGAATATCTTCCAGATGTACAGACGAAGACGCCACACTTTGAGTTATTTTGGAGTTTAAGTTTATCAAACTCATTCCTCCTCTTTGCAGAATTGAGGAGTTAGAAGAGGATCCGTATGACGATCCTGGGGATGATCTTCCCCTTCAGCATGGGCTATTACCCCTGCCTCGACCCTTGGTTACCCAAGGAGGGTCCATCTTGCACATAAAACACTTTGTTTTATTCGGAGTAATATTTTCCATAATCAGTCAGATAATCGTTTGAGTAATATTCTAGAAGGATATGACAGAAATCTTCTCTTAATATGTCATCAATAACTCTTTTAAGAATAAAATCTTTCAAATCTCTAGGTAAGGAAAGATCCCGAAGTATAGTAACAAGGGTTTCACTATCCAAGAAAGTTTGAAACAACATTTTATTGAATGTATTCACGGGTTAAGAAATTAGGTAATAAGTGATGAACTCCCTTTTTATATTGGATTTCAAAGTCAAAAGGAGCTAGCTGGGCCTGCCACCTAGCGAATATCAACTTAGAATCATCATGTTTAAAATATTTATCGAGCTTATAATTCACGGATTGAGCATCTGTTTTTATTAAAAACTTTTGATTGTTTAAATCGTCCTAAAATATTAACATGCATTTAACGATGGATTGAATTTCATGAGACACCATAGCATATTTCTGCTGGGCTTCGCTCCATTTCCCAGAATGTAATTTGATCAAATATTAATTTTTGTCATTGGGATTAATTTGTTTCAACATCTCGCCATAACCAATATTAGACGCATCCGTCTCAATAATATTTTGCCAAGCAGGGTTAGAAAGAGTTAAACAAGGTAAAGATTGAACAAAAAGTTTAATATTCTTTACCAAATCTGTATGCTTATCAGTCCAAGGAGATTTATGATCTTTTTAAGCCTGGCGTATAAAGGGGCCAAATCACGAGATAATTTTTTGTAAAAAGGGGATATGTAATTTAAACTTCCCAAAAATCTTTGTAACTGAGTCCTGTCGGTAATAACATCAGGAAATTTTGAAGCAAAGTCGATAGATCTTTGAATCGGGGTGAATTTCCCGTGACAAATATGATGTCCAAGAAAGCGAACATTAGTTTGAAATAAACTCATTTTAGGTTTAGAAATCACCAAACCATTTTGTATAACATTTTTCTTGAAGATGTCTAGATGCTTGATATGCATTTCAAGAGTTTTTGAATATACCAAAATATCATCAATATAAACAATAATAAAATCCAAGTAAGGGTTGAAAATATCATTCATGATTTTCTGAAATTCAGAAGGAGCATTTCTCAAGCCAAATGGCATCACATTCCATTCGTATTGTCCAAACGGGACATTAAAAGCAGTTCTATAAGCATGCTCTTTAAATATTTGGATCTGTCAATATCCTGATTTTAATTCAGATTTTTAAAATATATTAGCATCATATAATCTGGACAACAAATCCTTTTTGTTAGGAATAGGATACCTAATCCACGTTAAATATTTATCTAAAGGTTTATAATTGATAACCAACCTAGGGACACCTCGTTCCTTTTCTGCAGCATTGTTAACATAAAATGCCGTAAAAGACCAAGGTGATTTTGAGGGCATTATTAAACCCTTTTGCAAAAAACTATCAATTTCTTTTTTGCAGAATTCTACCAATTCGGTGTTCATCTGGCAAGGACGAGATTTGGTGGAAATATCATTCTCAGAGAAATCATCTTCATATGGAAGAGTAACGATATGCTTTTTTGTTTCCAAAAAGCACTAGGATAATCAGCACAAATATCAATTGCAATTTGTTCGGAAATTAATTTAATTTTTCTCTGTGCTTTGGTGGATTTCAAAGTATCAAATATATTCATAGTGAACAATTCAAGTTCTAAAGAATCAACATGTTTTTGCTTCATATTAATTAAAGCATTAATATCATGAGAAATCGGGTCAGTGATAAAAGTATAACTAATATTCCTGTCTTCATAAGTGGCAGAAAAACCTTTAGCATTTATGCTAGTAAAAAGATAAATAGCATTTATAAAAGGGGTTCCAAGTATAATTGGAGGGAACTGATTTTTAACCAAGAAAAAGAAATGCGGAATGCAAACTTTATTTTGGCCAATGCGAGTATTAGGAAATTAATACTTTATATCTAAAGCATGTCCAGAAGAAGATTTATCCATGTGAGTTGATTTTTCAAAATATTTAGTCGGTAGAAGACCTTCCTAAATGCAACTAACATCAGCTCCGCTATCAATCATAGAAATATCAGTTATCGAAAAGCTATTATCAATCAATATGGTACATTTAACATACCATTTATGAGTAGTTACAATTTGCATCAATCCTATAAATAAACCTTGTCTAGGATAAATATTAACATGTTTTGCAAGAGTATTTTCTTCAGCAACATTTTTACCTTTGTTATTACCAGTTTCTATCTGACTAATATGATGAACACAAATCATTTGATTTTGTTTAATAGATTTAATCTCATTTTTAAAATTTTCCATTTCATTATTCAAACCATCAAAAGAAGAATCTCTCGTAAAAATAATTGGTTTATTGAGTCTGTTATTAATTTTAGACAAAGAATAAGGTGCAGTATATTCAAATTTAAAATCATTCTTTTGTTTTTCTGAATTTTTTGAAAAGCTTGAACTAGCAGTAATACTAACAGCTAATTAAATAATTTTTTCTCCAAGATTGTCATCTTCAATCTAACTCGGTAACATCCGAATTCAAGGAATAAATCCAAATCGAAATATATATTTTTTTATACAGTTCTATGGCTGTATGGAAAGATCTAATCCTTTTACCCAAGCAAAGGATCTGTCAACATTCAATACGTATTGTTATTGAGCCCATATGATAGCAGTTCTAACTGGGTATAGGCACCCTCTTTCAATTCATTAACGGGCTTAGAACCACGGCTGGCTAGACGGAGTCACTAAGACAAAGCCAATAACGTGTTGTATCGAAATTGACTGTACGACTATCTCGGAACCAAGTCAAGAAACCATATTAAAATTTACTTATATTTAGATAAAGTCTAGATCTTTCATGGTAGATATAAAAGGGAAGTTAGCTATCCAACATAGACATGATTCTTTAGTCGGAGATAGGCGCAGCTCAGATATAAGAAATAATACTAAAAAGATTTAAATAGAACTAAAATAGTACCTTGAAAGGGTGGCCGACTCCAATCCCTAGAAGAAAACTATACACTTTATTAACTCCGGTAAGTATCCGGCGAACTTTAAACTTTGCAAAAGAGAGCTTTAAAAGAGAGAGCTTTAAAGAGAGAGAGAGAGAGAGGGTTTTTGAATCTGCCTCTCCTAAACTAAAACTAAACTTATTTATAGAACGGAACAAGAATATTGTATAGTAATGGTGGGTCCCTTATCAATGGGTCCCGTATGTACAGTAACAGTGTTTCTACTGTTGATCAACAGTTTATCTACTATTGATAGTGACATTTACTGTTAGAGATAAACTTTACAGCTTGTCTTTTTTCTTTAGTTCTCGTAGGAAATCTTCCGTCTTTTTCAGCGTATCTTCTAAAGTGGGTTTTTCTGACTCAGCAGGTTGAGCATCTGGAATATCTATCGCAACATCATCATTGATCTCACTTCTCATAAAAGAGTCTAATTTTTCATATTGATTAATATTGAGGAGTAGATTCCTCTGGACTTCGTACAGATTATTATTAATCATTTCTTCCTTATTTCCATCTTGAATGGAAACTTTTCTGGCAATATGCCTTACTGAGCTATCAGCGATTATCCCTTTGTGAGGAGAAATACAATCTTCTTGGATCTTTGTTGCAATAAGATCCAACAGTTCTTGTCTGTATAGAGACTTTGTCATGGGATCTTTTTTCATCAATTTGTCACAAAAGTTATTATAAAGGTTCTATATAAACAAGGAATTTGCTCCTTGGTGAATCTGACTTCCAAGGTTCGTTGATGAATCCATGGGATAGAGAATTCAATGACACAATAAATTTGTTCAATTTTTTCAATATAACAAATATGATCTGCGTCGTATAACTCGTTAAGATCTAGTGAAACCTTAACCCATCTTTATATAATTTAAGAAATGGATCAGGAAAAATTTTTATCGTTGGACCGTGGTATGACCACCAGTTCAAAAACCAATTAGGCATTAATTCCGCAAATATCTTTGCACAAATTTTAATAAACCAAATATGTTTATGCCTCTCGTTATTTTAGTAGAAGACCTTATCAAAAACATTAATATAGTCCCAATAGGTAAAATTCATAGGGACCTTATTTAGGCTGATCTGCATCTCTTTTATTGTAGAAATTCCCCAATCTTCAATAGATATAATCTACTTAATAATCATCTCAGAGAAGTTATAAACATTCTCGTTGGTGTTATACCCTAAGAAGTGCTGAAATTCAACACTACCAGTATTTATCAAAATGGTCTCATAATAAGATCGGGTTTTGTATGACTCGCTTGGGAAATAAAACCCGTTAATTAAGTATTGCTGGAATATCTTCCAGGTTTCTTCTTTTCTCTGGATTTCAGAGTTTTCTAAAAGAAATATCATTTCTTTCTTTGATACCTTTTCAAAAGATTTGATATCATCAATATCTTCTTTAGCTATTGAGGCAAAATTATCACTTTGCTTCTGAGACAAATACTCATTTAATTGGGCGTATAATAGGCTATTTTCTGGAATATCTTCCAGATGTACTGATTAAGACGCCACACTTTGAGTTATTTTGAAGTTTAAGATTATCAAACTCATTCCACCTCTTTGCAGAATTGGGGAGTTAGAAGAGGATCCATATGACGATCTTGATGATGATCCTGGGGATAATCTTCCCCTTCTGCATGGGTTATTACCTCTGCCTCGACCCTTGGTTATCCAAGGAGGGTCCATCCTGCACATAAAACACTTTGTTTTATTCAGAATAATATTCTCCATAATCAGTCAGATAATCGTCTTAGTAATATTCTAGAAGAATATGAAAGAAATCTTCTCTTAATATGTCATCAATAACTCTTTCAAGAATAAGATCTTTCAGATCACTAGGTAAGGAAAGAGCCCGAAGAATAGTAACAAGGGTTCCATTATGCAAGAAAGTTTGAAACAACATTTTATTGAATGTATTCACGGAATAAGAAATCCGGTAATGAGTTATCATCTCCCTTTTTTTTATTGGATTTCAAAGTCAAAAGGAGCTAGCTGGGCCTGCCACCTAGCGAATATCAATTTAGAATCATCATTTTTAAAATCTTTATCTAACAAATACTTCACGGATTGAGCATCAGTTTTTATCAAAAACTTTTGATTGTTTAAATCGTCCTAAAATTTTAACATGCATTTAACGATGGTTAGCATTTCATGAGCCACCGTAGCGTATTTCTTCTGGGCTTCGCTATATTTCCTAAAATAAAATATGATCAAATATTCGTTTTTGTCACTGGGATTAATTTGTTTCAAAATCCCGCTATAACCAATGTTAGATGCATCCGTTTCAATAATCTTTTTCCAAGAAGGGTTAGCAACATTTAAACAAGGTAAAGATTGAACCCAAAGTTTAGTATTCTTTACCAAAGTTGTATGGTTATCAGTCGAAAGAGATTTAAGATCCTTTTTAAGCCTGCCGTATAAAGGGGCCAACTTATGAGATAATTTTTTGTAAAAAGGGGATATGTATTTTAAACTTCCCAAAAATCTTTGTAATTGAGTCCTGTCAGTAATGACATCAGGAAATCTTGAAGAAAAGTCAATACATCTTTGAATCGGGGTGACTTACCCGTGACAAATATGATGTCCAAGAAAGCGAACATTAGTTTGAAATAAACTCATTTTATGTTTAGAAATCACCAAACCATTTTGTATAACAATTTTCTTGAAGATGTCTAGATGCTTGATATGCATTTCAAGAGTTTTTGAATATACCAAAATATCATCAATATAAACAATAATAAAATCCAATTAAGGGTTGAAAATATCATGCATGATTTTTTGAAATTCAGAAGGAGCATTTTTCAAGATAAATGGCATCACATTCCATTCGTATTGTCCAAATGGGACATTAAAAGCAGTTCTATAAGCATGCTCTTTAAATATTTGGATCTGCCAATATCCTGATTTTAGATCAAATTTTGTAAATATATTGGCATCATATAATCTGGACAACAAATCCTTTTTATTAGGAATAGGATACCTAATCCACTTTAAATATTTATTTAAAGGTTTATAATTGATAACCAACCTGGGACACCTCGTTCCCTTTCAACAACATTGTTAACATAAAATGCCGTACAATACCAAGGTGATTTTGAGGGATTTATCAAACCCTTTTGCAAAAAATTATCAATTTCCTTTTTGCAGAATTCTACCAATTCAGTGTTCATCTGGCAAGGACGAGATTTGGTGGGAATATCATTCTCAGAGAAATCATCTTCATATGGGAGAGTAACAATATGCTGTTTTTTATTCCAAAAAGCACTAGGATTATAAACACAAATATCAATAGCAATTTGTTCGGAAATTAATTTAATTTTTTCCTATACTTTGGAGGATTTCAAAGTATCAAATATATTCATACTGAAAAATTCAAGTTGCAAAGAATTAACATGCCTTTGTTACATATTAATTAAAGAATTAATATCACGAGAAATCTTTAGCATTTATGCTAGTAAAAGTATAACTAATATTCATGTCTTCATAAGTGGCAGAAAAAACTTTAACATTTATGCTAGTAAAAGGATAAATAGCATTTATAAAAGGGGTTTCAAGTATAATTGGAGGGAACTGTTTTTTAACCAAAAAAAAGAAATGCGGATTGCAAACTTTATTTTGGCAAATGCGAGTAATAGGAAATTTATACTTTATACCTAAAGCATGTTCAGAAGCAGATTTAACCTTGTGAGTTGTTTTTTCAAAATATTTAGTCGGTAGAAGATATTCCTAAATGCAACTAATATCAGCTCTGCAATCAATCATAGCAATATCAGTTATTGAAAAGCAATTATCAATCAATATGGTACATTTAACATACCATTAATGAGCAGTAACAATTTGTCTCATTCCTAAAAACATACCTTGTCTAGGATCAAGATTAACAGGTTTTGCAAGAGTATTTTCTTCAGCAACATTTTTACCTTTGTTATTTGCCAGTTTCTATCTAAGTAACATGATGATCACAAATCATTAGATTTTATCTCATTTTGCAAATTTTCAATTTCAGTTTTCAAATCATCAAAAGAAGAATCTCTTGTAGAAATAATTGGTTTATTGAGTCTGTTATTAATTTTAGACAAAGAATAAGGTGCAGTATATTCAAATTCAAAATAATTCTTTTGGTTTTCTGAATTTTTTGAAAAACTTGAACTAGCAGTATTACTAACAGCTAATTGAATAATTTTTTCACCAAGATTGTCATCTTCAATTTAGCTTGCTAATATCCGAATTCAAGGAATAAATCTTTGTCGAAATATATAGAAATTTTTAGATAGTTTTATGGTTGTATGGAAGGATCTAATCCTTTTACCAAGAAAAGGGTCTGTCATGATTCAATACATATTCTTATTGAGCCCATGTGTCTAGGAGTTCTAACCGGGTATAGGCACCCTTTTTCAAGTCATTAACGGGCTTAGAACCCACGATTGGCTAGACGGAGTCACTCAGATAAAGCCAATAACGTGTTGCATAGAAATTGACTGTACCACTATCTCGGAACCAAGTCAAGAAACCATATTAAAGTTTATTTATATTTAGATAAAGTCTAGATATGTCATGGTAGATATAAAACTGAAGTTAGCTATCCAACATAGATATGATTCTTTAGCCGGACATAGTCACGACTCAAATCCGAGTAATACTACTAAAAAGTCTTAAACAGAATTAAAATAGTACCTTGAAAGGGTGGCCGACTCCAAGGCATATAAGAGAATTATACACTTTATTAACTCCGATAAGTATCCGACGAACTTCATACTTTGCAAAAGAGTGCTTTACAAGAGAGAGCTTTAAAGAGAGAGAGAGGGTTTTCAAACCTGCCTCTCCTAAACAAAAACTATACTTATTTAAAGAACAAAAAAAGAATATTGTATAGTAATGGTGGGTCCCTTATCAATGGGTCACGTATGTACAGTAACACTATTTCTACTGTTGATCAACAGTGTGTATCTACTATTGATAGTGACGTTTACTGTTAGAGAAAAACTTCATAGCTTGTCTTTTTTCTTTAGTTCTCGGAGAAAATCTTCCGCCTTTTTCAGCGTATCTTCTTAAATGGGTTTTTCTGACTCATCAAGTTGAGCCTCTGAAATATCTTCCGCAACATCATCACTCATCTCACTTCTAGTGTCTGATTTTTCATATTGATTAATATTGAGGAGTAGATTCCTCATGACTTCATCCAGAAAATTATTAATCATTTCTTCTTTATTTCCATTTTGGATGGAAATTTTTTTGGCAATATGCCTTACTAAGCTATCAGCGATTATCCCTTTGTGAGGAGAAATACAACATTCTTGGATCTTTGTTGCAATAAGATCTAGCAGTTGTTGTCCAGATAGAGACTTTGTCTTGGGATCTTTTTTCATCAATTTGTCCCAAAAGTTATTATAAAAGGTTCTATATAAACAAGGAATTTGCTCCTCGGTGAATCCCACTTCCGGGGTCCATTTATGAATCCATGGGATAGAGAATTCAATGACAAAATAAATTTGTTAAATTTTTTCAATATAACAAATATGATCTGTATGGTATAACTCTTTAAGATCTGGTGAAACCTTAACCCGTTCTTTATATAATTTAAGAATGAATCAAGCAAAATCTTTGTCGTTGGACCGTGGTATGACCACCAGTTCAAGAACCAATTAGGGATTGATTCCGCAAATATCTTTGCACAAATTTTAATAAACCAAGTATGCTTATGCCTCTCATTATTGTAGTAGAGGACCTTATCAAAAACATTAATATAGTCCCAATAGGTGAAATTCATAGGGACCTTATTTAGGCTGATCTTCCTCTCTTTTATTGTAGAAATTCCCCAATCTTCAATAGATATAATCTGCTTAATAATCATCTTGGAGAAGTTATAACCATTCTCGCTGGTGTTATACCCTGAGAAGTGCTGAAATTCAACACTACCTGTATTTATTAAAATGGTCTCATAATAAGATCGGGTTTTGTATGACTCACCCGGGAAATATAACCCGTTAATCAAGTATCGCTGGAATATCTTCTAGGGTTCTTCTTTTCTCTGGATTTCAGAGTCTTCTAAAAGAAATATCATTTCTTTCTTTGATACCTTTCCAAAAGATTCGATATCATTAATATCTTCTTTAGCTATAGAGACAAAAGTATCACGCATTTAACGATGATTGTATAAATCGTCCTAAAATTTTAACACGCATTTAACGATGATTAGCATTTCATGAGCCACCGTAGCGTGTTTCTACTGGGATCCGTCAAGTTGGTATCAGAGCCTAGGAACTTTCACGGTAAATATGAGATTGATATTAAGTATTCGGCTTAGATATGCTCTCTCTTGATCATGGATCTAGGAGAAATGAGTACTAAAAGTACTAGATTGGAAGGGGTCGATATACCCTAAAACCTTGATTTGGTAAACAAATGAACTATTCAAAAAATTGATATTAATACCTTTATGATTATGGTTGGTTTGATAAAATTTCTCATAAACAGTTGATTAAAACTACCGATCAATGTTTGGCGTTAAATCCGTCAGAACAGACTATTCGTTTGTTAAATAAACGCGATATCGACTTATATAAACTTCAGTATAAGTTCTTGCATATTGGCATGGTTCAAATTTCTTTTAAACCTTTAACTCTTAAAGGGAAACCTAAGACATTTTTAGCTGCTCTACGTGATGCTAGAAATTTGAATTTTAGAAAATCTTTGATGGGATCGATTGCATCTACTTTGGCATATGGTCTAGTTTATTTTAATACTCAGCCAATTTAAATTTATCATTAATTGATGCTAATATTCTTGATGCTTTGACTTTAAATGTTAAAACGCAGGGTTATAATTATGCACCTGGATCTGAATTGATTTGCTTATCTTATAGGATTTATTTTAAATTGCTTTCTACATTGAATCCAAGATGTAAGTTATATGATACATCTGATCGTACTATTTTAGTAGAAACTAATTTTGCTGAATCTAAGGTCACTAATAGAAGACCTATAAAATGGGAAGATATTAATTTTCCAACTACTTGAACTAAGGATTCGGTTATTTCTTCTAGTCAGATGGCCAATGCAGTCACTAATTCTGAGTATTCTCATATTACTCAAAATCCTGATGGTAGGATTTGCATGCAATTTAATGTTATTCCTTATAGTAGACATTCATTTTCTGATAGAAGATTGCCTCCTATTCATTATATTTTCCCTATTGATCATGTGTATGGTCCGGCTCGTAACTTGCTGCTTCTTTACATAGTATACCTTCGACTGTTTCTGCGGATCAAAGTAAGTGTCTTGTTAATAAAATAAAAATTGATCCTCGTTTGAATATTGTTCAAGCAAATGATATTTCTTCTGATATTTCTGATAAGGATATTCCTTCGACATACAAGATGGATTTTAATCCTAATGATACTTGATGATTAATGTAAACCAAATAGACTTTAGTCCAGGTTCACTGGCACAAAAATACATTCAAAATGAATTTTTAAGTGATAAATGGAACCAGTTTAAAACATGGTTTTTTGACTCTTATAGTGCTAATGATTTAAATAATATTTCTCAAGAGTCTTATGAAACTTGTGCTTTACATAATCAAATTATGTATTTTGTACCTTGGTTTATAACCACTTATCTACCCTTATTCATCAACGTTCTTAAACGATCTTATAAAGATGAATGTGGTAATATTATTAAGGTTGTTTATCCACCTCAGTTATCTTTTATTTTACCAAATAATACTGGTATTACTTTTACTGCTTTTCAAAAATTTGTTGAAGAAGATGTTGTGGCTGTCAGCATCAATGAAATTAATAACCTGATTTCTCAAAATAATTATTTGGGACTTTATGTTAATGTTTTGGGTGAACATATTGGTTCTCTTGATAAGAAATGAGATGAATTAACCGCTTTGATAATTCAAATAAAAAATGATTTAAAGGTTTCGGATAAAGCTTTGACTTCTAAAACTAATTCCGAAGCTCTTTCTATGTCTACTCCTGTGCAGAGGCCTCAAGAGATTAAAGATTTTAAATTCAAATCGATTTATGATTTCGAGGATATCCTTAATAAAAAGTTTTCAGATTTTAGCGCAAAACCTATGGATTTGTCAGAAAATTTTGCGGATGATATGGAAAAGACTTTTGATTTTAAAAATCATGTTTCTTTATAATTTAATAAAGTTCGCAGTTATCCCAAGAAGAATAGTGGTAATACTAAATTAGCTTATAAACCCAGCATGCAAACTTATTATTATTCTCGACCAACTCCTCGAGATGTGCTTATAGAGGAATGAGACTGGAATCAGACTAATACCTCTTATAGTGGGTCTGAAATTTATGAATAGAATCTTGATGGTCTGACTGATAGGCAGTTAGCTATTCTTGTTCATAAAATGCTTATGTATGCAACTATCTGTAAAAATGTTTAAAATACAAATAGAAATATTTGCAAATTGATTATTGCAGGTTTTTGCGGCCAACTTAGAGGTTGGTGGGATAATTATATGAACCTTGAGCAAAAGGTTGATGTGATTAATGCTACTTCTAGTGGTGAAGGTGTGGATAACTTGGGCATGACTCTTGTTGCAAATAGTGAAAACGTTGTTTATACTCTAGTCTTAACCATTCTAGAACATTTTAATGGTAGATTTACCAATCAGTATGAGACTATTCATAACCTGTTAAATGGTCTACGTTGTAGAACCTTGGGATAATTTCGATGATATAAAGATACTTATATGTGTAGGGTAATGGAACTACCCGAAAATAGTTATAGATGGCCTTCCCCCTTTATTTGCCCAGCGGGTTAAAAAGATTCTGAGAAATGAATGTGGAGACATTCCGTATAAAGATTATACTTATGGTAAATTGATAGGAGTTTGTACTCAGGAAGGTATAAACTTGTGCAATGAATTAAAGCTCTCGAGACAGCTTAAGATTGATAAAATCAAGGAAAGATCTCCGATAGGAGACTTTTGTACCCGGTTCGATTCACTTGATGTTGCGGCTAATAGCAAGAAGAAGAGGTCTAGATATAGATCTAAGGAAGAGTGAGACAGAAGAAGAACCTTTCGTAAGTCTAATAGATTTACCAAGAATAGGTCTAAACGTGAGCTCGCCAACATTATGTGTTATAAGTGTGGATATTTCAGGCATATATCACCCAATTGTAAGCTAGGAAAGCTAAAGACTTTAGAGTTAGATGAAGAAATTCATGATAAGGTTTATAGTTTCTTATACACTTATGGTTCTGAGTCCGATTATGATTCTGATCCAGGTTCTGAAGAAGATATTGATTTGCCTGATTTACCTGATAATAATCAACATGTTAATATGAATGCTTGCAATAATTGTCATGGTGATATCTGCTCTTGTGAAAATGATGATTTTTATAAATTACAATCTCAATTTGAAGATCTGAATTTGAATACTATTACTTCTGATAATGTGATAGAACTTTTGAAAGAAGTTACCGATAACAATCTTCGTGAAAGAATTATTCAATTAGCTGTTAGTAATACTGCTAGTTCAAGTTTTTCAAAAAATTCAGAAAAACAAAAGAATGATTTTAAATTTGAATATACTGCACCTTATTCTTTGTCTGAAATTAATAACAGACTCAATAAACCAATTATTTCTACGAGAGATTCTCCTTTTGATGATTTGAAAAATGAAATTGAAAATTTGAAAAATGAGATTAAATCTATTAAACAAAATCAAATGATATGTGATTATCGTATTACTCAGATAGAAACTGATAATAACAAAGGTAAAAATGTTGCTGAAGAAAATACTCTTGCAAAACCTGTTAATCTTTATCCTAGACAAGGTATGTTTTTAGAAATGATGCAAATTGTTACTGCTCATAAATGGTATGTTAAATGCACCATATTGATTAATAAAAGTTTTTCGATAACTCATATTGCTATGATTGATAGCAGAGCTGCTGTTAGTTGCATTCAGGAAGGTCTTCTACCGACTAAATATTTTGAAAAAACAACTCACATGGTTAAATTTGCTTCTGGACATGCTTTAGATATAAAGTATAAATTGCCTCATACTCGCATTTGCCAAAATAAAGTTTGCATTCCGCTTTTCTTTTTCTTGGTTAAAAATCAATAATACCCTCCAATTATACTTGGAACCCCTTTTATAAATATTATTTATCCTTTTACTAGCATAAATGCTAAAGGTTTTTTTGCCACTTATGAAGACAGGAATATTAGTTATAGGTTTTTCACTGACCCAATTTCTAGTGATATTAATGCTTTAATTAATATGAAGCAAAAGCATGTTGATTCTTTGCAACTTGAATTGTTTAGTATGAATATATTTGATACTTTAAAATCCACCAAAGTACAGGAAAAAATTAAATTAATTTCCGATCAAATTGCTATTGATATTTGTGCTGATCATCCTTGTGCTTTTTTGGAATCGAAAAAAGCATATCGTTACGCTTCCATATGAAGATGATTTCTTTGACAATGATATTCCCACAAAATCTCGTCCTTGCCAAATGAACACCGAATTGGTAGAATTCTGCAAAAAGAAAATTGATAGTTTTTTGCAAAAGGGTTTGATAAAGCCCTCAAAATCACCTTGGTCTTGTATGACATTTTATGATAACAATGCTGCTGAAAGGGAAGGAGGTGTCCCCAGGTTGGTTATCAATTATAAACCTTCAAATAAATATTTAAAGTGGATTAGGTATCCTATTCCTAACAAAAAGGATTTGTTGTCCAGATTATATGATGCCAATATATTTTCAAAATCAGGATATTGGCAGATCCAAATATTTAAAGAACATGCTTATAGAACTACTTTTAATGTCCCATTTAGACAGTACGAATGAAATATGATGTCATTTGGCTTGTAAAATGCTCCTTCTGAATTTCAGAAATTCATGAATGATATTTTCAACCCTTACGTGGATTTTATTATTGTTTATATTGATGATATTTTGGTATATTAAAAAATTCTTGAAATGCATATCAAGCATCTAGACATCTTCAAAAAAATTATTATACAAAATGGTTTGGTGATTTCTAAACCTAAAATGAGTTTATTTCAAACTAATATTCGCTTTCTTGGACATCATATTTGTCAAGGGAAAGTCACCCCGATTCAAAGATCTATCGACTTTGCTTCAAAATTTCCTGATGTCATTACCGACAGGACTCAGTTACAAAGATTTTTGGGAAGTTTAAATTTCATATCCGCTTTTTAAAAAAATTATCTCGTGATTTGCCACCTTTATACGACAGGCTTAAAAAGGATCATAAATCTCCTTGGACTGATAAACATATATCTTTGGTAAAGAATATTAAACTTCGTGTTCAATCTTTACCTTGTTTAACTCTTCCTAACCCTGTTTGGCAAAAGATTATTGAGCCCATGTGTCTTTATTCCTTTAATTCGAATGTTAGCAAGCTAGAGTAAAAATGACCACGCAGATTACCGCTTGTCTTCTGGATCGTGCAAGTTGGTATCAGAGACTAGGAAGTTTCATGGTAATATGATATTGATGTTAAGTATTCGACATAGATATGCTCTCTCATGATCATGGATCTAGGAGAAATGAGTACTAAATTGGAAGAGGTAGATATACTTCAAAACCTTGATTTGTTAAACAAATGGAAAATTCCAAAAATTGATATTAAAACAATTTATGATTATGGTTGGTTTGATAAAATTTCTCATAAACAGTTGATTAAAACTACCGAGAAATCTTTGGCGTTAAATTCGTCAAAACAGACTATTCGTTTGTTAAATAAACGCGATATCAACTTATATAAACTTTAGTATAATATCTTGGATATTGGCATGGTTCAAATTGCTTTTAAACCTTTAACTCTTACCTGAGACATTTTTAGCTGCTCTGCGTGATACTAGAAATTTAAATTTTAGACAATCTTTGATGGGATCAATTGAATCTACTATGACATATGGTCCAGTTTATTTTAATACTTAGCCGAATTTATTGTTATCTTTAACTGATGCTAATATTCTTGATTCTTTGACTTTAAATGTTAAAACGCATGATTATGATTATGCACCTGGATCTGAATTAAGTTACTTATCTTATAGGATTTATTTTTAATTGCTTTCTATGTTAAATCCAAGTTGTAAGTTTTATGATACATTTGTTCAAACTATTTTAGTAGAAACTAATTTTGCTAAATCTAAGGTCACTACTAGAAGACCTATAAAATGGGAAGAAATTAATTTTCCAACTACTTGGACTCTGGATTCAGTTATTTCTTCCAGTCAGATGGCCAATGCAGTTACTAATTCTGAGTATTCTCATATTACTCAAAATCCTGATTGTAGGATTTGCATGCAGTTTAATGATATTCCTTATAGTAGACATTCATTTTCTGATAGAATATTGCCTGCTATTCATCATATTTCCCCTATTGATCCTACGTATGGTTCGGCTCGTAACCGTGCTGCTTCTTTACATAGTATACCTTCGACTGTTTCTGCAGATCAAAGTAAGGGCCTTGTTAATAAAATAAAAATTAATCCTCGTTTGAATATTGTTCAAGAAAATGATATTTCTTCGGATATTTCTGATAAGGATATTCCTTCGGCATCCGAGATGGATTTTAATCCTAATGACACTTGATGATGAATGTACACCAAATAGACTTTAGTCCAGGTTCACTGGCACAAAATTACATCCAAAATGAAAAATTAAGTGCTAAATGGAACCAGTTTAAAACATGGTTTTTTGACTCTTATAGTGCTAATGATTTAAATAATATTTCTCAAGAGTTTTATGAACCTTATGCTTTACATAATCAAATTATGTATTTTGTACCTTGGTTTATAACCACTTATCTACCCTTATTCATCAACATTCTTGAATTATCTTATAAAGATGAATGTAGAAATATTATTAAGGCCGTTTATCCACCTGAGTCATCTTTTATTCTACTAAATAATACTGGTATTAGTTTTACTCCTTTTCAAAACATTGTTGAAGAAGATGTTGCGGCAGTCAGCATCAATGAAACTAATAACCTGATTTCTCAAAATAATTATTTGGGACTTTATGTTAAAGTTTTGGGTGAACATATTGGTTCTCTTGATAAGAAATTAGATGAATTAACCGCTTTGATAATTCAAATAAGAACTGATTTAAAGGTTTCGGATAAAGCTCCGACTTCTAAAACTAATTTTGAAGCTCTTACTATGTCTACTCCTGTGCAGAGGCCTCATGAGATTAAAGATTTTAAATTCAAATCGATTTATGATTTTGAGGAACTCCTTAATAAAAAGTTTTCAGATTTTAGCGCAAAACCTATAGAATTATCAGAAAATTTTTGTGGATGATATGGAAAACACTTTTGATTTTAAAAATTATGTTTCTTTAGAATTTAATAAACTTCGCGGTTATCCCAAGAAGAATAATGGTAATACTAAATTTGCACACAAACCCAGCATGCAAACTTATTATTATTCTCGACCAACTCCTCAAGATATTTTTATAGAGAAACGAGACTGGAATCAGACTAATACCTATTATAGTGGGTCTGAAATTTATTAATGGAATCTTGATGGTCTGACTGATAGGCAGTTAACTATTCTTGACCATAGAATGCTTATGTATGCCACTATCTGTAAAAATGTTAAAAATACACATAGAAATATTTGCAAAATTCTTATTGCAGGTTTTACTGGCCAACTCAGAGGTGGTGGGATTATTATATGAACCTTGAGCAAAAGGCTGTTGTGATTAATGCTACTTCTAGTGGTGAAGGTGTTGATAACTAGGGCACGTCTCTTGTTCCAAATAGAGAAGACGCTATTTATACCCTTGTCTTAACCTTTCTAGAACATTTTAATGGTATATTTAACAATCAGTATGAGACTGTTCGTACCCTGTTAAACGGTCTACGTTGTAGAGCCCTGGGATAATTTTGATGGTATAAAGATACTTATATGAGTAGGGTGATGGAAATACCCGAAAACAGAGTTAAAAAGATTCTGAGAAATGAACGTGGAGAAATTTCGTATAAAGATTATACTTATGGTAAGTTGATACGAGTTTGTACTAAGGAAGGTAAAAATTTGTGCAATTAATTAAAGCTCTCTAGACAACTTAAGATTGATAAACTCAAGGAAAGATCTCAGATAAGAGACTTTTGTACCCAGTTCGGTTTACCTGAAGCTGCGGCTAATAGCAAGAAGAAGAAGCATAGGGATTCTATAGATTCTAGAGATCGTGATAAACCTTTTAGAAAGAAAAGGTCTAGATATAGATCTAAGGAAGAGCGAGACGAAAGAAGAGCCTTTCATAAGTCTAATAGATTTACCAAGAACAGGTCTAAACGTGAGCTCGCCAACATTAAGTGTTATAAGTGTGGCAATTTCGGGCATATAGCACCCAATTGTTAGCTAGAAAAACTGAAGACTTTAGAGTTAGATGAAGAAATTCATGATAAAGTTTGTAGTTTCTTATACACTTACGGTTCTGAGTCCGACTATGATTCTGATCCAGGTTCTGAAGAAGATATTGATTTGCCTGATTTATCTGATAATAATCAGCATGTTAATATGAATGCTTGCAATAATTGTCATGGTGATATCTGCTCTTGTGAAAATGATGAGTTTTATAAATTACAATCTCAATTTGAAGATCTGAATTTGAATATTATTACTTCTGATAATGTGATAGAACTTTTGAAAGAAGTTACCAATAACAATCTTCGTGAAAAAATTATTCAATTAGATGTTAGTAATATTACTAGTTCAAGTTTTTCAAAAAATTCAGAAAAACAAAAGAATGATTTTGAATTTGAATATACTGCACCTTATTCTTTGTCTTAAATTAATAATAGACTCAATAAACCAATTATTTCTACGAGAGATTCTCCTTTTGATGATTTGAAAAATGAAATTGAAAATTTGAAAAATGAGTTAAAATCTATTAAGAAAAATCAAATGATTTTTTATCATCATATTACTTAGATAGAAACTGGTAATAACAAAAGTAAAAATGTTGCTGAAGAAAATACTCTTGCAAAACTTGTTAATCTTGATCTAGACAAGGTATGGTTTTAGGAATGATACAAATTATTACTGCTCATAAATGGTATGTTAAATGTACCATATTGATTGATAATAGCTTTTCGATAACTGATATTGCTATGATTGATAACAGAGATAATATTAGTTGCATTCAAGAAGGTCTTCTACCGACTAAATATTTTGAATAAACAACTCACATGGTTAAATTTGCTTCTGGACATGCTTTAGATATAAAGTATAAATTGCCTAATACTCGCATTTGCCAAAATAAAGTTTGAATTCCGCATTTCTTTTTCTTGGTTAAAAATCAGTTATACCCTCCAATTATACTTGGAACCCCTTTTATAAATGCTATTTATCCTTTTATTAACATAAATGCTAAAGGTTTTTCTACCACTTATGAAGACAGGAATATTAGTTATACTTTTATCACTGACTAGATTTCTCGTGATATTAATGCTTTAATTAATATGAAGCAAAAGCATTTGATTCTTTGGAACTTGAATTGTTCAGGATAAATATATTTGATACTTTGAAATCCACCTAAGTACAGGAAAAAAAATTAAATTAATTTCTGAACAAATTGCTATTGATATTTGTGCTGATCATCCTAATGCTTTTTTGAATCAAAAATAGCATATCGTTACGCTTCCATATGAAGATGATTTCTCTGAGAATGATATTCCCACCAAATCTCGTCCTTGCCAGATGAACACCGAATTGGTAGAATTTTGCAAAAAGGAAATTGATAGTTTGTTGCAAAAGTATTTGATAAAGCCCTCAAAATCACCTTGGTCTTGTATGGCATTTTATGTTAACAATGCTGCTGACAGCCAACGAGGTGTCCCCAGGTTGGTTATCAATTATAAACCTTTAAATAAATATTTAAAGTGGATTAGGCATCCTATTCCTAACAAAGAGGATTTGTTGTCCAAATTATATGATGCCAATATATTTTCAAAATCAGGATATTGGCAGATCCAAATATTTAAAGAGCATTCTTATAGAACTGCTTTTAATGTCCCCTTTGGACAATACGAATGGAATGTGATGCCATTTGTCTTGAGAAATGCTCCTTCTGAATTTCAGAAAATCATGAATGATATTTACAACCCTTACTTGGATTTTATTATTTTTTATATTGGTGATATTTTGGTATATTCACAAACTCTTGAAATGCATATCAAACATCTAGACATCTTCAAAAAAATTGTTATACAAAATGGTTTGGTGATTTCTAAACCCTAAATGAGTTTATTTCAAACAAATGTTTATTTTCTTGGACATCATATTTGTCAAGGGAAAGTCATCCCGATTCAAAGATCTATCGACTTTTCTTCAAAATTTCCTGATGTCATTACCGACAGGACTCAGTTACAAAGATTTTTGGGAAGTTTAAATTACATATCCCCTTTTTACAAAAAATTATCTCGTGATTTGTCCCCTTTATACGACAGTCTTAAAAAGGATCATAAATCTCCTTGGACTGATAAACATACAGCTTTGGTAAAGAATATTAAACTTCATGTTCAATCTTTACCTTGTTTAACTCTTGCTAACCCTGCTTGGCAAAAGATTATTGAGACGGATGCGTCTAACATTGGTTATGGCGGGATTTTGAAACAAATTAATCCCAATGACAAAAATGAATATTTGATCAGATTTCATTCTGGGAAATGGAGCGAAGCCCTGAAGAAATACGCTACAGTGGCTAATGAAATGCTAACCATCGTTAAATACGTGTTAAAATTTCAGGACAATTTATATAATCAAAAGTTTTTGATAAAACCTGATGCTCAATCCGTGAAGTATATGTTCGATAAAGATTTTAAACATGATGCTTCTAAGTTGATATTCGCTATGTGGCAGGCCCAGCTAGCTCCTTTTGAATTTGAAATCCAATATAAAAAGGGAGTTGATAACTCATTACCTGAATTCTTATCCCATGAATACATTCAATAAAATGTTGTTTCAAACTTTCTTGGATAATTAAACCCTTGTTACTATACTTCGGGCTCTTTCCTTACCTAGAGATCTGAAAGATCTTATTCTTAAAAGAGTTATTGATGATATATTAACAGAAGATTTCTCTCATATTCTTCTAGAATATTACTCAAACGATTATCTGACTGATTCTGTATTATATTACTCCGAATAAAACTAAGTGTTTTATGTGCAAGATGGACCCTCCTTGGGTAACCAAGGGTCGAGGCAGGGGTAATAACCTACACGGAAGGGGAAGATCATCATCAGGATCGTCATACAGATCCTCTTGTAACTCCCTAATTCTGCAAAGAGGAGGAATGAGTTTGATAAACTTAAACTCCAAAATGACTCAAAGTGTGGCGTCTTCATCAGTACATCTAAAAGATATTCCAAAAAAAAAATAGCCCATTATACGCCCAACTACGGAAGTATTTGTCTCAGAAGCAAAGTGATACTTTTGCCTCTATAGCTAAAGAAGATATTGATGATATCAAATTTTTTGAAAAGGTATCAACGAAAGAAATAATATTTCTTTTAGAAAACTTTGAAATCCAAAGAAAAGAAGAACCCTGGAAGATATTCCAACGATACTTGATTAAC
The DNA here is from genome assembly GCA_029582545.1 of Solanum lignicaule. Taxonomy (NCBI): domain Eukaryota; kingdom Viridiplantae; phylum Streptophyta; class Magnoliopsida; order Solanales; family Solanaceae; genus Solanum; species Solanum lignicaule. Next base: position 42,393 of record JAJOOF010012030.1, read on the forward strand.
AGATTATATTTCTCGGGTGAGTCATACAAAACCCGATCTTATTATAAGACCATTTTGATAAATACTGGTAGTGTTGAATTTCAGCACTTCTCAAGGTATAACACCAGCGAGAATTTTACCTATTGGGACTATATTAATGCTTTTGATAAGGTCCTCTACTACAATAACGAGAGGCATAAGCATAATTGGTTTATTAAAATTTGTGCAAAGATATTTGCAGAATCAATCCCTAATTGGTTCTTGAACTGGTGGTCATACCACGGTCCAACGACAAAGATTTTTCCTAATCCTTTTCTTAAATTATATAAAGAATGGGTTAAGGTTTCACCAGATCTTAATGAGTTGTACCACGCGGATCATATTTGTTATATTGAAAAAATTGAACAAATTTATTTTTTCATTGAATTCTCTATCCCATGGATTCATAAATGGACCCCGGAAGTGGGATTCACCGAGGAGAAAATTCCTTTTTTATATAGAACCTTTTATAATAACTTTTGGGACAAATTGATGAAAAAAGATCCCAAGACAAAGTCTTTATACGGACAAGAACTGCTGGATCTTATTGGAACAAAGATCCAAGAATATTGTATTTCTCCTCACAAAGGGATAATCGTTGTTAGCTCAATAAGGCATATTGACAGAAAAATTTCAATTCAAGATGGAAATATAGAAGAAATGATTAATAATTATCTGGACGAAGTCAGGAGGAATCTACTCCTCAATATTAATCAATATGAAAAATCAGAAACTTCTATGAGTAGTGAGACGAGTGATGATGTTGCGGAAGATATTCCAGAGGCTCAACCTGCTAAGTCAGAAAAACCCACTTCAGAAGATATGCTGAAAAAGGTGGAAGATTTCCTCCGAGAACTAAAGAAAAAAGACAAGCTATGAAGTTTATTTCTAACAGTAAACGTCACTATCAACAGTAGATAAACTGTTGATCAACAGTAGAAACATTGTTACTGTACATACGAGACCCACTGATAAAGGACCCACCATTACTGTACAATATTCTTTTTTCGTTCTATAAATAAGTTTAGATTTAGTTTAGGTGAGGCAGGTTCGAAAACCCTCTCTCTCTCTCTCTCTTTAAAGCTCTCTCTTGCAAAGCTCTCTTTTGTAAAGTTTGAAGTTCGCTGAATACTTACCGGAGTTAATAAAGTGTATAGTTCTCTTCTAGGCCTTGGAGTCAGCCACCCTTTCAAGGTACTATTTTATTTATGTTTAAATCTTTTTAGTATTATTTCTCAGATCTGAGCCGTGACTATGTCCGGCTAAAGAATCATATCTATGTTGGATAGCTAACTTCACTTTTATATCTACCATGAAATATGTAGACATTATCTAAATATAAATAAATTTTAATACGGTTTCTTGACTTGGTTTTGAGATAGTGGTACAGTTTGATGTAACACGTTATTGACTTTGTCTTAGTGACTCCGTCTAGCCAGCAATGGTTCTAAGCCCGTTAATGAGTTGAAAAAGGACGCCTATACTAGGTTAGAACTGCTAGACATATGGGATCAATAACAATACGTATTGAATCTTGACAAACCCTTTGCTTGGGTAAGAGGATTAGATCCTTCCATACAGCTATAAAACTATACATATATTTATATATATTTCGATTCGGATTGATTCCTTGTTTATATAGAACCCGTCTTCTGAGATCCTGTAAGTTGGTATGAGAGCCTAGGAACTTTCATGGTAATATGAGATTGGTGGCAAGTATTCGACATAGATATGCTCTCTCTTGATCATGGATCTAGGAGAAATGAGTACTAAAATACTAGATTGGAGGAGATTGATGTGCCGCGAAATCTTGGCACATTTGATGCTTAAAAACGAGGAATTAATACTAGAATTAAGTATGTTTTTGTATACTTTTATATGTTTGTTAATGGTATAGGCAGGATCTGGAGTATGTAGAAAAGTGGAAAAAAAAGCAGAGAATGATGATGATCAAGTGAAGTTCACGACTAACTTCATGGACCATGACTTTTATAACGGTCCGTAGTTGAGCCCGTGAAACTGAACCAGTGTGAAGGCCTAAGAGGAGCGGAAAGAGAATTGAACAAGTGAATACCACGACCAACTTCACGGGCCGTGGTCCTCTCCACAGTCTGTTGTGCTTGTCGTGGTGTAGTTTCCACTGAAGGCATTGAAGAGTGGAAGAAAGTTGAAACCCAAGTGAAGACCATGGACCACTTCACGGGTCGTGGTCCTCACTACGAACTGTCGTTCTTTTCGTGGTAAATTTTCCAGTGATCAAGTTTGAAGGACAAATTTTTGGGAAGTTCCAAGGGAAGTTCACAGAAGGCTTCATGGTCTGTGAAGCCCTCTACAGGCCGTATAAGTGGTCGTAGAGCCACCTGACATTTCAGTTCTAGTTTGACTAGGACTCATTTTAAACATTCTATTTCGAATTACTTTAGGTCGTTTTTGCAACATTATTCATTATCTTACATTGGACAATGAAGAACACAGTATTATTTTTAGCTTACGATTTTTGAATATTTTATTATTGTTATCAGTTGAAAATTTGGATTTAGACTATCAGATTATCAAAGTGATTGGTGAATTGCTAATTATTTTCGTAAGTTTTTCTCAATATGTTTTCATTCCTAATTACTGATTGTTTATGTGAAAGAATGAGAGGCTAAATACCACTACTAGTGATGTGGGATCTATGACGATATTCTAGTTGCGATTTCGTAAAACGAGTAAAAGGCAGTCTGTGTGTACAACCTGTAGTTTTTAGCTTTCAATATCATTTTAGTCTAGTGAGTGCATGCATTAGACGAGCCTATATCTGGTATTTGTTCGAGAGAAAAATACCAGTTAGGAAAAAGCTGAATTAAATTAACAAATTGGAGTTAAAGCTTGAGTTCGAGAGAAGAGATCTTTAACACCATATCATTTCAAGCGAGGTTCAATGTCAGTACCACTCTAAGGTCGAGAGAACATGAGTGGTCATTAACTGATTAGGCTGAGAAGCGTTAGATAAATTTAACTCGCATGGATTCTGTAAACATTTATTTGCCTGACACTCAAATTACGGGAGAACACTAGAACTAATGTTATGGTGGACACAATCCTGGTTTCTCTTATTTAATTGAATCAATCTTATAACGAAATAGTTTTTTAGTCTTGAGCCTGGATTTTGACTGCAAGTTTTGGTAATTATAACAATTCAACCATACCCAATTTACTTTCATTTTGTTATTTGTCTAGAAGATAATAACAACATTCGAATAAACGCGATAGTGAAACCCTATTTGTAAAGAAATTCTCTATGGGATCGACCTCAACTCTAGTTGAGTTCTGTAAATTGACTTCGACCGTTTACACTTTTTATTTGAAGTGTAAGTTTGGACGTATCAAATTTTAGCGCCGCTGCCAGAGAATTTCAATTCAGAAGTGTTTTACTAGCTTTTATTCGATTTGTAGTTATATTTCCTAATTTTACATTTTGTTCTGTGTTTGTGTCTTTTTCAGGTGAGTGCTACTGTGTATGCCAAGTACTAGGAGTAAAGGAGCTCAATTGATCCCTTACGACTCAGAACTCTAAAAGACTCTTCGGAGAATGGTGAATGCACAAGAACTTGAGGCACAAAGACAAAGGTTGGGACTAGAAGCTGAAGCCGCTGCAAGAGGTGTTCAGCAGAATGGCGGGAACAACCAACCTAGGGTGGTAGATGAGAATAAAGGAGTGGATGGATTGATCCCTCCCCAGCGCCAACCAATAGGTCCAAGGGGTAGAGCTCAGCATCCAGTGCACATGATGTATGATAAAGATGATGCAGATTTGGATAGAGCTGGAGCCACTAGAGTGATAGTGTTACCTACACTACCTCCAGATGTTAAGTTCACAATCACCAGCACCATGATTCAATTGTTGAACCTGAAAGGTATGTTTAGGGGTGCAGCTGGTGATGATGCAAATCAGCACCTAATGAATTTTTTGGCAATCTGTAAGTCACAAGAGATTCCTAGGGTCAACCAAACAACAATAAAGTTAAGGCAGTTTCCATTGCTCTTACTGGAGAGGCGACTAACTGGTTGAATGAAATGTCAGATGACTCTATCCGAACTTGGAATGAGTTGAAGGAAGTTTTCCTGGAACGATTCTTCCCAGAATCAAAAGAACTGCAGATGAAGGACGAGATTAGTACACACAAGCAGCTACCAGGAGAGGCAATGTATAATACTTGGTGGAGGTTCAGCCAAAAGATGAAGAAATGCCCCAACCATGAACTTACCAAAAGGTATCTTAAACAGGCCTTTTATAGGTCTCTGAATTATGTTACTAAACCTGTTGTTGATGCAGTTTGTGGAGACTCATTTATGAGGAAGCCATTTTTGACTGATTCTTTTATCAATCTTGTCAGTTTTTTCAATTATGTTAGTTATTCTTCCAGGAAGGTTTTCTTTTATATTAATAATTTCTATTTCTATCATTTTTAACCGTAAGGTTAATTGTTTTTGACTTTCTATTAAGTCTTTTAAAAGATCAGAAACAAGATATTCTACTAATGAAAAAGAATTATTAGCAATTGTTAGAGGAATCAGAAAATTTTCGGCTTTCCTTTTACCAAAGCAATTTATTATTAGGACTGATAATACTCAAGTTTCAGGACTAATTTTTAATAAGCTACCATCAGAGCCGCAATACAGAAGATTGCACAGATGGCAGGTGTTATTATCTTTCTATTCATTTTCAATAGAATATATTAAAGGAAATGATAATTTTCTTGCAGATTTTATCTCCAGAAACGTCCAATATGGACAATCAGACAAAAATCCTGGTGAACA
>JAJOOF010012031.1:0-40088 GCA_029582545.1 Solanum lignicaule
ATTTTTTTAAAACTTATTTTATACAATTACTTATACGTTTTCATAATTTTTATCTTTTAACATATTTTTTCAACTTTTTTGGGACTTAGAATTTTGAATGGTCCAATAGATGTTATAGTCTCTATATTAGTAACTTTAATAAAGCTCAATTAAAATTCAAATCAATACTAGTGCTAACACAATAAATTAATTCAACACTAAGAATGTCAATAATGTTGAATATTTGTTCTTTAGTTTTACATTGGTTTAGACATTTAAAATACATAACCTAATTTTAAATTTTTTTTAATGTTTAATCATGTAAATAATGTAATTAATAATTATTAGACTTATTTTAGCATGATTTAGTACTTTTAAATTATGATCATTTTCATTATGACTTATCAATTTGCAATATTTATTTTATACGATTTCATTATTATTTTTTATTGAATATTTTAGTGTCATCACTCATCTCATATTTTGTGTGATTTTCTTAAGAAGCATCTTATATAGTTGTATTTTGGTTGGACTAAAGAAATATTTGGAGCACAAGTTAATTATATGTTTGTATGAATACTTTACCGAAAAATCTGAAGCTTATTAGTTTGATTTGATTTTAAAATTTAAAAATTCGACACAAATTATTTGGTTTGGTATTTGAAAAATCCGAACCAACCCAAAAAAACCCTAGGTTGAAAAATCCAAAAAAACTGGAGTTTTATTAGTTTGATTTGGTTTATAACTTTAAAAATTTGACACAAATGATTTGATTTGATATTTGAAATATCTGAACCAACCCGGTCATGTACACCCCTAACAACAAGCCTGTATGAGATAATTTTAATTCCAATAAAGGTAGGATCGAACAAATTAGAAGATAAGAAACAAAGAGAAGAGCAAGGTGGGTCGTTCTGGAGGCGAACCACCACTGAGCGTTATATAATTTTTAAAAATATTTTATTGATATAGTATTATATTGAATTAATATCTTATTTAAATTTTTATTTTAATATGTAAATAAAGACAAGTCTTATACGAGAAAACAATTAATTTTAATTATTTTATGTTCAGATCTTAAAATCTAACATCTTAATATTCAAATTTATATTTAAATTCAAACATTTCTTATTTAACACCTTATTGTAGAGTTATTTGAATGAATAGAGTGTTACTATTGTAAAGATTTTTATCAATTATAGACTTTATGCCATAAAAAATCCAACATGAGATGTGATCAGTTATTCAAAAACATGAAACTAGCTATATGATTTTCACATATCTTTATGATAACAATAAATCTAATCGACAAAAATATAGTTGAATCAATTGCAATGTTTCTTTTGACTTAAGAAACTTGTTTCTCTCTCTTTTCCTTACTGATTTCTTTCAAAATAGCATAGATGGAATACATTACTATTTACTTTCTTAGACACAGAAAGAGGACCAATAATTTCTGAAAATGATGTTATTTTTCACGCTCCATTATTGTTATTGTTACTGGATACGTGTTGTGTTGGAATTGTACCACTAAATAACTTTATCATCATCCAGTAGTAATTTACATAATTAATAATATTATTAAACCAAATAATTGTATGGAATTTTTAAACAAAATATACAACGTACCCACCATAATATATTACACCTACATAGCCATATTTTCAGTTTACACTCGTATAAATAAATATTTTTTTCTCAAATAGTGCTTATAAACTAATAAACTATATACAATATTATACACCAATTTATGAATATTATGTGTAAGCAATGTATAACTAAGTTATTATACACTAATTCTAGTATTAGGCTGTACAACAATTTTTGATGAAGTACAGGGATGAGGAACGTCTGTCCTAATTCCTAATTTCTTTTTATTTTCGTGGTTCTTCACTATAAATAATTTATTTCTCGCTTTTTTTTTTCTTCTTTTTTTGGTTTATTTGAGAAATCCTTAAGTTTGAATCTTTTGAGTCTCTGTGTCTTTGTCTCATTCTTGTTTTGTTGTTTTCTTTGCCTTATTTTTCATGTATAATGGATGACTTTTCTGCTTGTTCAAATTGTTGCTTCTTTTAATTTATACTTGCTATTGTCACGACCCAGACCCTCATGATTGACACCCACACTAACCCTCCGATGGGAGAACCATTACAACAACCCAACTAAGCAACTTAACAAAAAACTAAATATTTAAAGATACAGAGGCAGGTTTAAATGTCTAAAGAAAAATGGAGTTCCCATAAACTCCGTAAGTTAAACAAACAACTACCAAACATTTGCGGAAACAACTCCTAGAACCTGAAAGTCAATATACCAAAACTTTACTAACGACAAGTCTAAGAACAAGGGGTACAACCCCGAAACTAAACAAACGAAATATCTAAAGCACTAGTCTAATAGATAGTCTGAGTCCGAAAAGAATTGACTAAACAAAAGAGAACCCATGGCAGCCTGAAAGAATTGGCTCACCCTTGAATTCAATCTCGATTAATGATCTCCTAAATGACGTATGTCAGTAGCAGCTTGAAGATGCCCTGCACTCAATAAAGAAAGAGCAGGTGCAGTATCAGTACACAACCACAGTGTATTGGTAGGATCACGCGGCTACTCCCATAAGCACAATATACAATGAACAATCACAACATAATAAGCACACATATACAAAATACATTTCAGTTATCATTTCAGAGCAACATACTGTCTCCCATTAACAATGACAGGTAGACATAAGCATAACAATCACAAGTAGTTCTCTCATGGAACCCATACCCAAACTGTTAATGTGTCTGAACATGACACTCGATCTAATGCATGTGTTAGAACGTGACACCCGATCCAATATATGTGTCAGAATGTGACACCTGGTCCAATATATGTGTCGGAACGTGACACCTAATCCAATGTAAGTATCGAAATGTGACACCCGATCCAATCAACACAACCACAATCACAATCACATCCATAATGAACAATACTCAAATCATACTCAATGATAATTACCCAAGAATCTAAGTTTTACGGATCGAAAAACGGATTAGGGGAGTAATAATCTTACTTTTTGCGCTAGAAGTTGTGGGAATCAATTTTATCATTAATGTATAAATTTATTTTTTAAAATTTATTTGGTTACAAGTTTTGTATAATTCATTCATTATGGTAAAATTGAATTAAATTAATTTGAACTTGACACCAAGGTCAAATCATATTGTATACCATGTAAATTAATTTGGTGATACTAAAAAGTTGGTATATACTTGATTAAATTGTGGTTTATGTGTTATAGGGTTGTAACCTATAACTAAAATCAACTTTACCATCAATTATAAATTAATATCTTTTATAGTTCTAAACCAACATATCATAAAAAATTAGGGGAAAAGGGTTTGAAAAATACTCCAACTTTGATCAAAATTATTGTTACGATACCAAACTTTATGGAGGACCTTTTACCCCATGCACTATTTAATAGTGTATTTTAAAGGTATATATGTGTCCACGTGTCCACGTGGGCACATATATACCTTTAAAATACACTATTAAATAGTGCAGGGGGGTAAAATGTCTTTTCCAAAGTTTGGTATCGTTACAACAATTTCGATCAAAGTTCAGATATATTTCAGACATTTTAGGCATACCATACATCAAAATATATACACTATAATATATTGAAACTTTAAATCAACAAATCACCATTATTTTTTAACCAACAAAATCTTCCAATTATTTTAATTGTTATAGTAATTAAAATTTGAAATTGACACAAGGGTTACACCATATTATACACTATGTATATTAAACTTGATGATACTAAAAGTTTGGTATATACTTGATTAGATTATGGTGTTATGCATTGTGGTGTTGGAACATATAACTAAAATCAATCTTACTATCAATTATAAATCAATTTCTTTTATAGCTCTGAACCAACATATCACCAAAGAATCAGCCACATCATCCATCAAATTTAAATCAACATATTACCAATATTTTAAATATATCATCCATCAAAATATATAAACTAAAATATATCACAGTTAGATATTAACAGATCACCAATTATAGTACCAGATCAACCACCAAAGTATATCTCTTAATACATATTACTATTTAAAATAACATATCATCAACAATTGTACCAAATTGACCATCAAAGTGTATACACTTAACTATTTTTGTGTTTAAAAATTATTTTGATAATTTATGGACCATATGATACAAATCATATTCAGTATAATCATGCGGATCTTCTTCGAATGATAGTTTCATAGTAAAAAACAATTTTTGTTCTTGAATTAGAGGTGTTTTTTTTTATATAGAAAAAGTAAGAAAAGAAAAGAACCAAAAATATTATCATGAATGGAGGTTTTACTTAGATACAAACAATGAAGGAGATGAGAGAGCAATTAAAAGAGAGAGAAACATATCCCATTAAGAGAAGAATATTCTTGAGATTGAGATGAATAATGGAGAGAGAAATAAAGATCTTGTTATGAGTCCCAAAAATAAGCACACTAATTAAAAAAAACGTGTAGTATTTAAAAAAGCTATCTTTGTAATTAAAAACTTAGTTTCCCACTGTCCGCCTCCCTGCTTTCTAGTGAACAACAACTTCACATACCAACCACCATACCCCTCCACACACCTTCATAGCCGCCATTACTCGAGCTCCAAACCACCAACCATCAAGCTCCAAATTAGCAACCATAAACTCCGACCACAACCATCTCGTTTTCCCTTCAGAACCAGCTGAAACAAACCACCACCAATAGTCCCAAACAACTCTTTCTTTTTTTACAGCAACCTTCAACTCCCAAATCCACCAAAAATCGCCACCACAAACCCCCTTAAGACACCTCTCTTTCTTGCCATTGTTGACAAGCAAGCAAGCCATTACCATCAACAATGAGGAACCACCACGAACGACCAACCCTTCTATATCGCACAACAACCAAATCCACCACCCAAGCCCTAGACCCACGAGAAGCTCCAAGATCTCAAAACATTACATTGTTGCTCCGCTCTTCTTCCACGACTCAGCGAGCACCGCCAAAACCAAACTCGCACCACCAAGCTTCGGCGAAGATCGAAGCCCTAACAATCGACCAGGCAGTAATTCCACCAATGAGCTTTCCCTTCGGTAACCTTATTTCTATATAGTGTCTGTCTTTTTTTTTTACTACTAATCATAAATATTGATTGAATTTCATATTGTTTTTGCTCTATGTTTGTTATTGTTTTTAGCTACTGCTCATCATTTTTGTTTGTGAGTTAATGATTGGTTTTCTTTAATTAATTTTGGGACTGATTTAGTATTTTTGAAATACCCTACTCTAACTTGATCTGTTGGTTAATATGAGGTTTCGTGTTGCTGATGATTTTTGGTTGACATGGTTACTGGTTGTAATGACCCAAACCGTCATTAACTAGGAAAGAAAAAGTGTCGGAAAAATTGGGCCTCTCAGCCCGCCAAAGCAGGACAGATGACGCCAGGGTGCCGACGCTCTAGCGGGATAAGTGGCCGCTAGAGTGGGATGGACGGGACAAAACGTAAATAACGTGAAGTCTTATTTTCTCCTTTTTCTAAAAACACTAAACAGAGGCGAGGATCACCCCAGAAAACTCCAAAAGGCTGCTCTAAGCTTAATAAGGAAGGAGAGCGAGATTTATAGTGTAAGGATGTTGATAGCTTGCAGATTTTTGATCAAAATCCACCGTCTCGGCATTTGGAAACCAGGATTGAAGCTAAAATCCCTCTGCGACTGCTTCGTTCCCAGGTAGTCTAGGTTTATTTAATCGAGTAGTTTTAAATCCATGTTCACTGCGTAGTATGTTGATAATTGATGGTAGGATTTATGCTTAGGTCTTCGTGCACCGAAAAAGGGATGATTATTTATATACTATCAATTGTTGAATAAGATGAGAATCATAGAAGGAAGCCTTGTCTTGGGGAATAGGTTGGAGGATGTTTGATTCTAGTTTGGATAGTATATACTTGTTGTTGTTGTTTCCATGTATTGTGTACATGAAAGGGATTAGAGAACATCACTCAAATGATAATGAAAAGACTAAGTATAAATAATTACATGCCATGAACCTATTACTTTGATTGTATGATAAAAAGTATTGTTCTTATGAAAGTGATTGTAACTGTGCTTGTGTTGATTGGATTTGGTGTCACGTTTCGACACACTAACTTGGATCGGGTACCACATTTCGGAGCATATATGGGATCAGGTGTCACATCCGGCACACTAACTTGGATCGGATACCACGTTCCGGTACACTAACAGTTTGGGTGTGGGTTCCATGAGAGGACCATTGTACATTATTGCTCCTGAAATGATGACTGAACTGTAATTTTGCATAACTGTGTCAATGTGATGTGCTTATTTGGTTATATATCTCATCATTAAATGAACTGTGAATGGTCAGGCTCAAATCAGAATAAGATATGGTAAGTGCTGATCGAGGGTTCAGGGGTTACTAAGTGTTGCTTAGAGAGGTGGTCAGTGTCCTTGTCTTTGAGAATTGGAGAGGTGATAAATTGCAAGTGTTAAATACTTAGGTACTACTCTGGTTGGGGATTTGTATGGGGACGGTTAATAAGCCTTGCTAGAATGTACTGTGGAGCCAAGGGTTGAGTGGCGAGTTAGGATGGGTAAAGGGGTTAGAGCCAAGATTATTGGTATATGCTAAATGTGTTTGGGAATGATGAGGATATAAAGGTGGAGGAGCGAACAGTCTTATTGCATGTTTTTTACTAGTCGATTTCTTATATTATGCGGTGGACATCGGGTTGACCGATGATGCCGACCAGTACGTGTGGTTGTACTGATACTACTCTTGCTATGCCTCTTTGGGCATAGTCTGGTTGCAGGATCAGTGATGTTTCATAGGTGAAGACGAAGATAATCTCCAATAGCTTCTACTTTTTCCTTTCGCATGGTGGAAGCTGTGTCATTTATACTTTTGTTATGCTTGTACTCTTAGTAGCTCTTGTACCTGTTTAGACTAGATCCCTGGGTGTTAATTACTTTACGAGTCTTAACTCAAATTGTTGGCAAAAGCTCTCTATTTTATAAAAACTTCTCATAAATGTTAATTATTTCTTGTCTTCTTAATCTTCCGCATGTCATTTAACTGTTTGGGAATCAAGGGTTCTCCTACTTAGGTGTTAGAGTATGTGTCCGCACGGCCCGGTGGGTTGGTTCGTGACAAATTGGTATCAGAGTCAAGGTTAGCGGTCTCCCAGTACAAAAGCAAATGTGGAATAGACTCCTTCGGATTGGTGTGTTGACGTTCACATCTAATCTTCAGGAAGCTATGAAGCATCCAAGGAAGTCGTTCCATTCCTTCTATCCTTTCGTGCAAGTTGTCGCTTGTTGTATGGGTTGAGTCCAATTGGTATTTCCTAATTTCAATTGATATCTCAACAAGGTGAACTGGACGTTGCTGTCACGGCTAAGAGGGCACAAGTAAGGTGGGCTGTGTAAATGCATGGATGATCAGTAATGATCCTAGACTGTCTGTGAATTTTAGCTTGAACCTGTGAATGTGTGCATATTGTTATCGGAGTTAACTGTTGTTGTGAAAGTTATAATGTACTTGGATTCTATGAAATGATTATGTGCACAATATGCTTGTCTAGATTTTGATCTGTGCAATAGGATGACCTAAATGTTTGAATTGTGTGAGTTGTAATTGCTTGAGTTTTGGGAGCTTGTTGTCGGAAAGAGAGTCATCTCTGAGTTAGGTGCAAAGGTCCGGATAAACCATGATGTAATTCGTAAACAAAGTTTGGACGAGTGTTGTGACCGACTATAACTGTGTGAGTCTATGGGCATATCATGGGGACGTGCATGTTTGTGGTATTGAATTAATGGGAAGGGATTCTTGAGTATGTACCGTTGGGTCAACTCGAGGTAGACAATGACTATCCTAGCTTATGGGAAAATCCTAAATACTTAGTTATAACCTGGGAATCACGGGAAAATTTTAGAAAAACGGGAAGAACCCTAGGAAATTGTTAACCTGGGGTACTGTTTCCATCTGAGTCGCTTGGGCGGGATCATTCCCACTAGGGCAAGACCGCCAGAGCGGGATTCCTCCTGGGAGAGCGGGACAGGGCGAGAGAATCTCAGCCATGTCTCCCCTGTTTTCCCTAGTCACACATATAAACCCCGAATCGTACATGGGATAATTCCTGCAATCCTATCAGTACTCAGCAACATAGCATAAGTTATAAATCCTAGAAATTAATTATTAGCGGGGAAAAACAACAAAAACCAGCATCCACATGCTTATAAAAGTGTAAAGGAAAAACAAAAAGAAGAAAGCAAAATATTGTCCATTACATGCCAATAAGGGGTAAAAACCAGATCAGGAACCTGGGATTAGGAAGTGTCGCTGTCGGACCCCATGTCCTCTAGGGTTGTTTCGCCAGCCCAAGCTTCACTCAACCAAGGAAACTCCCGGAAGTCCTCTGGCTTGAGTGTGGAAAGCTCCTGCTGTGGCGACACAGAAGAAAATGACCTTAAGAGTCTTTCACATCCGGCCCATCAGGCGATCCCTCTCCTTGTTCTTCTTCTTCTCCATCGCAGCTGGCGGTGGAGTATCTCCTATTCAAGGGAAGTAGGGGGTGGAACCGGAGTCGGGTACTAGCCCGAGAGCCTCCAAATTTTTTCTGAACGGCCGTCAGGTCCTTCTGGAAAGCGAGGGCCGGGACTGGGTAGGGAGAGCGCCATCGGCCTCGTCAACTTCCCCTCCTTCGTCGTCCGCCTCAGCAGCTGCTTGACTGCTGCTAGCCTAAACCTTCTTCCTCCTCTTACTCCCGGAGATGGAAGCTTGTCTAATCAAATGAGGGTGAAAAAGGGGATCCATAGGAAGTACCTCATCGGCGTTCAAGAGTGGCACCCCCGCTCTCTTGCACATTGCAGTCACCAGTCCAGGAAGGAAGAATGTCTTTTTGTTACCTCGGTAGAACCCCTTCCATTCTGAGATGATCCGTGCTCCCACATTTAGTCCAATGCCCTGTATACCGCACGCCACCACCAAGGCCCGAGGAAATGTCATGTAGGTGTGGTTGCCCGATGGGCTGATCCTTTTGGTAACCAAGTGCAGCCACCTCTTAGCATCCGGTGACCAGTCAGTACTAGTGATGCCCTCTGTAGTAGCCCAGTAAACCCTATTCCGGAGCGTAGGCCCCACCAGCGTATCCCTCTACCAGCCTAAGTCCATCTCCCTTAGCTTGGCCTCGTACTCCATTTTTGGAACCTCGGGCACCTCGAGTACTTCATTAGTGTTCAAGGGAATGTCAACTCCCCGGATGCAGATGGTAGGGTGGGGATCATCCCAGCGAACAGTAGGTAGGCCGGCATAGAACTCCCTCACCCATGTGGAGCATGCAACAAGGGGAGCCTCTGTTAGTGGATCCCATCCAAACTCCATCAGACTAGCATAATATGCGGGTGCCTTCTCCTCTAAGTTCAGTAAATGGAAATCTCTCTCGCAGCAGAAGTTGGTGTTTCGGTGGTTGTGGTACCTTTCCCGATTTCCCGACTGGAAGCATCGGGAAACTGGACGAAAGGTAGATCTTCCTTGTTAAAAGCAGCCATAGTAGATCAACTTGCAATTGTTATGAAGGGTACACGTTAGAATTCCATGGGGTTAGAAAATGTTTGGCTAAGAAAATAAATTTTCTGGTTTAAGTGGAAAGGGGCTATTGATACGTCCAAACTTACACTTAAATTGAGAAGTATAAACAATCGAAGTCAATGTTAGTTGAGGTTGATCCCACAAAGAATTTCTTTAAAGAAATGATTTCACTGTCGCGTTTACCCAAATGTTGTTATTATTTCCTAAAGAAAACAATTACAAAATGTAAATTGGGTTTAGATGTAAAGTTTTAGTAACCAAGATTGTTAAGCAAGATACGGATTAAAAATTAACAGAGTATTGATTTTAAAGTTGTATTTATAACTGAATGAAACTAGGACTGTGTTCCCCATAACGTTGCATCTAGTGTTTTTTCATGAATGAGTTTCAGGCAATTCATCTCTACAAAGTACATGCGAGTCAGATATATCTAACACTTCTCACTCTAGTTAGATAGCTTTCACCCAAGTCCTCTTGGTCCTAGAGTGTTAACAGGTTTTACTCTCGCTTATTATGATGTTAAAGTTGTCTTCTCTCTTCTTTCTCTCGAACTTTGACTCCATTTAATCAGGTTAACTCAACTTTTTCCTAACTATCACTTTTCTCTCGAACAATTGATAGATACATGCTAACTTTAATTCATGCACTCATTAGAATACATGAATAACAAAAGTTGAATTATGATTTGCATATATAAATCGCCTTCTACTCGTTTTACAAATTCACACTTAGATTTTCGTCATGGATCCCACAATCCCAGTTGTGGTGTTTAGTCACTCATCATTTCAACTAAACAAACAGAGATTTGTAATGAAAACATGAAGATAAAGTACTTACAAAAGAAGGCTAAATCAGTAAACACTTGATAATTCAAAACCAAAATCTAACTCCGAAACTCGATTCAATGTTATTTGTTCAAAACCACAGCTAAGAATATTTCAAACTCAGCCTCTCGTTCTAGATATGGCGAGATAAAAACAAAAATGACCTAATTAATTCAAATAAAGTGTCTAAAATGAGTCCTACTCGAAGTAGGATTGAGATATCGGGGAGCTTCATGTATAATATGACGATTCGTCAAGGGCTTTACGGTCCATGAAGCCCTTCATAATCCTTACTTAGGAATTTGAAAACTTGGTTCTTCAATGATTGTGTACTGGAAAGTCACCACAGACAACACCATGAAGCATTATAGAGATCACGGTCCGTCTGGGTGCCCGTGGTCTTCACTTGGCCAAATCAAAATTTCACTCTGTAATGCCTGCACATTGGAAATCCATGATGATCCTTACCATGGACCGTTGTGAGGATCACGGCCCGTGAGGCCTTCCGTGGTCTTCATTTGGTCACAATCAACATTCACTCTGCAAGGCCTGCTTACTGGATCATCTTCACGGGCTACTTGACGATTCGTGAAAGGGACCACTGCCCGTCAAAGGCGTCGTGGTCTTTACTTAACCTTTGGTCTGCAACCTCAAAATCTCCATGCCCACTGCTTCATCACCATGAGCATAATCACGGCTTGTTAAGAGGACCAGAGCCCGTCTAGGGCTCTATGGTCTTCACTTGGACATCAGAATCCCAAATTCCAGCTTGCATTTTTTTCTTTTCTTTTCTCTTTCAAGTCCACCTGCTTTACCTGTACGAACATCACCAAACACATCATATCCACATAAATACACTTGATTCTCCAATAACCCTTAGTTTTGAACATCAAATGTGCTAAGATCTCATGACACATCAACACCCTCAACTTAGAACCATTACTTGTCCTCAAGTGATGAGAAACACAGTACATTTAGCACTCGAACATTCAAAACCTTTTGAAACTATGCAGCACCCATCTCAATGACAACCTGTGTCTGAAACCATCTATCTAACATGTAAGGATTAATATATGACATCCCCATTACTCATAGTCGATTCATGTTTATACATGTGCACTATCAGCTAACACAATTGAACTATCAAATGCAATCACTGTGTCCTCACACCGAAGAAGTCCTTCACTCATGATAATTGGGACTATGTTTTACGCTCACACTCTCAAAGAACTTATAACACTTACAACAAAAGACCACAGGCTTGCCCTTGCTTTCTATGCTCTATCTTTCAAACAACCGAAATAGGATCACTTTAGGACTTTATCAGCTTGTAACATAGGCTCAAGCTAGGGAAAGGATTTTTTGTTTTATGAGTGACTAGTACCTTGGCTCCCCAAAGTTTCGTTTGCACACAACTTTTTCTGAGCGATGCCCTCTTTTTTTCATTTTAGTATAACCCAACAACCATTATTTTCTTTTTTTGTTTTGTTTTTGCACATTTTGTGCTTTCTAGCTAAATGAGTGGACCTTTTTTTTCACCTTTCCTTTCTGCTCGGGTTGTAATCACCCTCAACTTAGGCTTTTGACCTGAGTTGTAGCATCGTATCTTCGGAGATCCAAGGATATGATATCAAGTGGGTAAAACCAAAATTTGTTTTCAGGCTCAAATCGTGTTCAAGTGGTATGCTTTTTATTCGGTTGTTTTATTTTTTTGGTTTTTAATGTCTTAGAAAATGGCCTACTGATCCTTTCCTATCCAGTTATTCTCAGATTTAAGCAAGACTACTCGGGAAAGTTCTAGTTTCTACTCCTAGCGTTAGGCTTCAAGGAAAACTTACACACATATGACACATGACTACATTTTCCAGTTTCTTAGTTCACCAATTTATTTTCCAGACTAGCAATGTTCAACATGGAAGTATCTAAGATGTCATACAAAGAGCCTAACAGTCAAATTTCAGATCAAGGTCATACACGTTATCAGTTCAGATAGCACAAATGACTCAAACTTAGTTGTTGCACATCTCAACACACAAAACATCACAAAAACACTTCACAACACCAAAGCACAGAGCACCCCTTCCCCAAACAAAATGACTTTGCCCTCAAAGTCAATAAAGCAAAATAGTACAGGGCTGTGAGAAGGGTTCATACCTATGGCGCATTAGGTGCCACGAGTCAGCTCAACGTCAACACCCTTATCAACTGGTGTACTCTAAAAAACGTGCACTAGGTCAGCTAGACCAGTAGCATTGGGAGGTGGTATGGCATTGCCAGAAGCTCCGACCAATAATGCATCCCTTCTCTGTTGCTCAAGTGCTTCTTCTTCTCTTGCCTTTTTCCTCGATTCCTTGTGTACTTTCTTGTTCCTTTTCTTTTCTTCCTTAGAAAGGTCTGATGGCCGCTCCTCATCAGACTCATCGTCTCTGTGTTTCCTCTTGCCGGATTCGCTATTGGGTAGTTCACCCCAGAAGTAGTCAAGGGATTGGGTGGTAGGCGACTCACTGACCAAGTTCATCAAGGACTCTAGCACGACTGGAGTGGGCACATGTACCAGCTTCTCAGCCAGTTTAGCAACTTGAGCTCGCATCTCAGCCAACTCCATCTTGAAATTTTTTAGTACTTCCTGAACCTGTAGCCTGCAACTGATCTTGGACATAGACCTCCAAGCTATCCATCCTGTCTTTTAAGACAGCCAGCTCCTTCCGCATCTCATTTTTTACTCTCTTCATCGTAACTAACACATCGCGCTCTATGAGCTGGGGCATCCAGAGTACAATTTGGTCGACTATGGATCTTGTTTGTCGCGGATCTGTAATCAACCTTTCAAGGATTACAGTAGGAATAGTAACAAAAGTACATGTAGCCTGTGAGGCTGAAGCTGATGGCGGTGGTGCCTCTGTATATAGCTATGACGATTCCCCTGCTCTGGCCCTCTATCCGCATGTGGAATGTCAATTGGTACGTGAGGAATAACTGCTAATGATCCCACAACTCCAACTTTCGCACCAAAGCACCAAAAAGATAGTTAGCGACATCTTTGATTTTGGATGCGTAGGTGAGCCTGATTGCCTCATTCCATCTGTCCACTAGTCTATTTGGTTGGATGTTTGCTTGCGCACACAATTTCCCTATTAGATAGGGAAATGGAAGTTTGTCTCTCTCATTGAGTGCCCTGTCCCGCATTTCTGTTTCTATGATCCGATCCACATTTACTGGGTAACCAGCCATGAGGCAAGCTACCAATGATGCAAGTGGTGGAGACACGGTATTATCATTACCTGTAGGCCACAATTGTGCATGGACAACAACCCACCAGGCCTTGGCTAGAATAGACAAGGAAGCTTTAGTAATATGCACATGTGATCCTGTAACCCAAACTGCGCTCTCCCCCTCTAAAGCGATTAACCTTGAAATCCATCGCACGACTTACTCTCTAGAACTCTGATCCTCCATCTCTGTTTCACTCGTCACAACATGATGTTTGCCCTCTAAAAGGCCAACTGAAGCTGGTGTTGTGTACTCTGTCCCATGCAATATCCTGTTGATAATAGACTCAGAGATATCCATAGATGTGCCTCAAACCATAATTGAGTAAAGTGGTCCCCAGGTGCTTGCAATTTCTTTCTGTCCCCATTTAGTAGTCTCAATCTCTGCACCAAAGTTCATCAATGTGGCTGCATATGACACATAAAATTCTTTGGTCAGGTGGCTTGGAAATTTTCCAGGAGAGTTGGTCATCCATTCAAACTGATGCAGCTGAAATAGCCTGTAGATATCTGGGAAGGCTTGGATATCCATCACCACTACTCTAGTCTCAGTCATGACTGTTCTATCCTTAAAGCCGTCCGACTTGTTCACAATTCCATTCTTGAAGAAATCTTCCGACCTGTTCATAGTCCACACAGAGCAGAAACAATCAATCAGCTGTTGTCTCGCTGCTAGATTGAATTCATGGAGGTGAACATATTGGACCATTGTATCATCGGTGGTAACATCCTCATCCTCATCCTCTTCTTCAGCACTGGCCTCTTCATGTGCTCCAGTTTCAACTCTTGCTTCTACTGCAGGAGGAAGTGTAGGTGCATTTTCCTGAGAGCCACTACTAGCTTCGTCACCACTTCCGGAACCACTATCAAACTTGCTACCAGATTCCTCACCCTTTCCAGAACTACTACCTTCCTCTTCAGACTGGGGAGGGGTGTCCTGAAGAATGGCCCTCATTGTTCGTGATCTAGTAGCTTGAGGAGAGTGTTCCTCAATTGTAGTGGTAACTCGTACCTTAAAACTACTAGATTTTGCTCCATTCTCACTTTGCGTTGGTGAAGGAGGTGGTGCTGCAGATTTTCTTCGTGGACCCATGGTACCTCAGAAAAATCAAAAAAATAAATTAGTAAACAAATCAGTAAAATGACACACTATCGGGTACTCAGACTTCCCTTGTGTAAGTACAACGTGACGCCTTGCCTTAAGAATGCCGTCACCCAATCTATCATTGGGAAGGGCCACAAAATTGAAATGCAAAATAGAAATAAAAGTACAGAAAGAAATATTTTTTTAATATGGGAGTCTACATGGGTCGTGGTGGGTACCACGGTCTGTGGAGACCATCGTGAACAAGACTGGGCCTTTGGTGCAGCAGGGGACCACACTGGTTAAAGTTCACGGAGGGCTTCACGACCCGTAGAGTGAACCACATTTTGTGATGACCCTTGCGAAAGTAGATAGTGTGTATTGCATGTGCTAAGTGTGGACCATGAGTGGTTTCACAGCCCATGGTTGACATCACGGTCCGTGAATCCCATTGTAAACTTACACTTCACACATTTCCAGTGACTTTTTCTTCCTAAATACAAACACACAACATTTCACCCATATTCAGCATGCAATCACACCATTACATGACAATATAGCTCATGTATATCAATATTCAACCGTAATAATTCAAATACGACAACTTTCTACCCAATCCAAGCATACCCACATACAAACTATCATTGATTCTCAAAGTAAGCGACTTTTATTGGTTACACTCACATAGGCATACTCTTTTCACTCCCTTTGGACTCAACTTTATCATAATATTATCATTCAACACTAATTACTCAGAACTCCATCATACCATAACATTAACAATTAGTTCCACACAATTTCAAAAAACACACATATGAAAACTACCAATTTTAACAAACCCACAACAATTATGTATCACCAATGATCATTCATCAAGAAAAATGCTGAAATTCAACTAAATCATAGCAGTTGTAACTTGTTTACTGATAATTTTAAGCTTATAACATGTTAATAGCAAACTTACTTTGAATATGATCAAAATTTTCGCCCAAAAAGAAGAAAGATGAACCTCACTTCGATTTCTTAACAATATAGCACTAGGGTTTAGAATCGTGGATGAAATGTGGAAGTTTTAGAGATGAAAACCTTTTGATGAAGTGACGGGCCGTGAAGTTGCCCGTGAAGTGCACCATAGCCTGTGGGACTGCGCGTGAATGGCTTCCTGCACCCAGTTCAACATTTCTTTGTTCAAGTCCTTCCTGCTCACATCAACACCCAGTGACTCTATAAAAACAAAGAAAAATGATAAAATGTAAATTACCTATTACAATTACAATCTTGGGTTGCCTCCCAAGCAGCACACAATTTAACGTCACGACGCGACGCGAGTTACTTGATTTAGACTTCATCAACCTTGCATTCCTCCACTATTTTCATTTCTTCTGGAACTCCCAAGTATGCCTTGATTCGTTGACCATTGACCTTGAACCTCTCACCATTGTCATTCTCAAGCTCAATAGCACCCGACTGGAATACCTGAGTTACCTTAAATGGCTCAGACTATTTGGATCTTAACTTTCCAGGAAACAGACGAGGCCTGGAGTTGAAAAGCAACACTAAGTCACTAGGATTGTAGGTCCTTTTTTCAATATGCTTGTCATGATACAACTTCATTCTTCCCCTGTATAGTGCTGACCTATCATAAGCTCTTAGACGAAACTCATCCATCTCATTGATCTGGTCTAGTCTCAAATTTTCTCTTTCACTTCAACTAAGATTCAACTTCTTTAACGCCTAGAGTGCCTTATGCTCAAGTTCAACCGGAAAATGACATGCATTTCCAAACACCAACTGACATGGGGATATACCAATAGGTGTCTTGAAAGCTGTCTGATATGCCCATAGAGCATCATCCAAATTTCTTGTCCAATCTGTCCGGTTGGCATTCATTGTCTTGGCCAAAATCGCCTTGATTTCCCTATTTGACACTTCCACTTGGCCACTTGTCTGAGGGTGATAGGGTGTTGCCACCTTGTGCTGCTTAACTCCATATTTAGCCAGAAGTGCATTGAATACTTTGTTACAGAAATGGGACCCTCCATTGCTGATAATGGCTCTAGATGTACCAAATCGTGACAAAATGTTCTTCTTTAGGAACCCAACGGCGCTTTTACCATCATTTTCAGGCAGAGCAACTGCCTTCACCCCTCTAGACACATAGTCCACTGTCACAAGTATGTACTTTTGCCCATAGGAGCTCACAATTGGGCCCATGAAATCAACTCCCCACACATCAAACAACTCCACCTCCAGAATGGGTGTCATCGGTAGTTAGTGGCAACGAGAGATGGCTCCTTGCCACTGGCATATATCACATCTCTTCTCTATATACATTGCATCCTGATGAATTGTAGGCCAATAGTACCCACTCTGAAGTAGGAACCTTTTTCTTTGCTGAAATGATGGCCACCCACTGGAGAGGAGCGACAAGCCTCTAAAATATGTAGCATCTCAGCCTAGGGGATGCATCGCCTGATGATATTATCAGCACACACCATGTATCACATCCTTAGGAATAAAATCACTGACAAGAAAGTTAGCAATGTCAGCAAACCAAGGAATAAGATCAAGAGTTGCAGCTAATACCTGCTCATCTGGGAATGAGTCATTCATATCTAACTCAAGTTCCTCTTTCTTTTCAATATCCAACCTAGTCAAATGATCAGCCACCTGGTTTTCACAACCTCTCCTAACCTTGACTTCAAAGTCAAACTCCTGAAGTAGCAACACCCATCTGATCAATCTTGGGTTTGCATCTTTCTTTTCCATGAGATATATCATAGCTGCATGATCTG
Source organism: Solanum lignicaule (assembly GCA_029582545.1). NCBI lineage: Eukaryota > Viridiplantae > Streptophyta > Magnoliopsida > Solanales > Solanaceae > Solanum > Solanum lignicaule. The sequence goes on from JAJOOF010012031.1 coordinate 17,606, forward strand.
TATGGACTATTACCCTAGTACCCATCAAGTATGCCTTGAATTTCTCAAAGGCATATACCACAACTAGTAGTTCCTGAGTGACTGTGTAGTTGCGCTGTGCTCCATCTAGTGACTTGCTAGCATAATAGATCGGATGGAACATCCTTTATGCGCTTCTGCCCCAACACAACTCCTAAAGTTGTACCACTAGCATCGCAAATTACCGTAAATTGTTCAGCCCAATCTGGGCCAATAATCACTGGGGAAGAAATCAACTTCTTCTTCAAGCATTCAAAAGCTTTTAGGCATGCCTCATCAAAGGCAAATTTCACCTTTTTTTTCCAAAAGCACAAGGGATGTGCAATTTTTTGTGAAGTCCTTAATGAATCACTTATAAAATCCTGCATGTCCTAAAAAGCTTCGAATACCTTTCACACAGGTAGGTGGAGGCAACTTTTCAATCACCTTAATCTTAGCTTTATCTACCTCTAATTCCTTTTGCGACACCTTGTGACCGAGGACTATACCTTCCTTAACCATGAAATGGCATTTCTCCTAGTTCAGCACTAGATTGGCCTCCTCGCATCTCTATAAAGCCCTACTAAGATTTAACAAATAGTCATCAAAAGTGTCACCTACCATGGAGAACTCGTCTATGAATACATCCAGAGTGTCCTCTACCATGTCCGCGAAGATAAACATCATACACCTCTGGAAAGTTGTTGGTACATTACATAGTCCAAATGACATGCGTTTGAATGCAAAGATGCCATAAAGACATGTAAAAGTAGTCTTTTCTTGATCTTCAGGAGCAATTGATATCTGGTTGTACCTAGAGTATCCATCTAAGTAACACTACCACCCTTTTCCAGTCAACCTGTCAAGCATCTGGTCCATGAATAGCATTGGTAAGTGGTCCTTCAAGATCCACTTGTTCATCTTTCTGTAATCCTTGCAAACTCGCCATCCAGTGACTTGTCTCTGCGAGATCAACTCGTTTTTCGCATTGGCAACAACTGTCATACCACCCTTTTTAGGCACACATTGCACTGGGCTGAATCAATGACTGTCAGAAATAAGGTACACAACCCCAACATCCAACCACTTTATGATATTCTTTTTAACCACCTCTTGCATTGGTGGATTTAACCACTGCTCTATGCTTAGGCTGCAGTCCTCCTCAAGTTGGATCTTATGAGTGCAGATACCCGGAGGTATCCCAATGATGTCAGAAATGGTCCACCCACCCAAATGCCCTTTTGTATCTTATTAGCACTTTAATCACAACTTGTACATGTTCATCATATAATTTGAAGCCAAGATCACAGGCATAGTATTGTTAGTACCCAAAAATACATACCTCAGGTGACTGGGTAATTGTTTCAGTTCCAACACATGCGGCTCCTGAATGGATAGTTTTGCTGGAGGACTTGGCCTATTTTTCAGATCCAGGTCTAGGTTTTTTGGAGCATAAGAGTGTGCTCCCATGCCCTGTAAGGAATTCACTATCTCCACATAGTATGTCGGTAGTCTGCTTCAAAGTTCATAATCATGGTGGCTAATGTTTTGACAGCAAGCCTTTCCTCAATGGCAACTCCCAGCTCTTCTTCATCAAAGACCTCTATTGTAGACACCATACTAATGTCTTGAGGTTGCTTCATAGACCTGCAAATTTTAAACTTAACCTCCTCATTGTTGAATCTAAATTTCAGTTCTCCACTCGCAACATCAACGAAAGTTCATCCTGTGGCCAGAAATGGTCTTCCCAAAATTATGGGAACCTCAAAGTCCACTTCGCAATCTAGAATCACGAAGTCAGCCAGAAAGATGAAACTGTCCACATTTACAAGCGCGTCACATAAGATGCATACGTTGCTTCAATAATCTATCTTCCATCATCAACGTCATCACTGTGGGTTTTAGAACTCCTAAGCCAAGTTTCTGGTAGATGGCTAGCGACATCAGGTTTATACTGTCCCCTAAGTCACATAGGGCCTTTGCAAACTCAAATGATCCGATGGTGCACGGTATAGTGAATGCACTTGGATCCTCATTCTTCTGTACTAGAGATCTTGTGGCAATAGCACTGCAATGATGAATATTGTCAGTTAAATCAAAACTTAGAGCTCTTTTCTTCGTGACCAAGTCCTTCATGAACTTCACATATCCTGGCGTCTTCCCCAGAGCTTCCAGAATTGGGATGTTCACTGATAGCTGTCTTAGCATGGTTATGAACTTAGCAAATTTCCCATCTCCAACTTTCTTTTTAAGCCTCTGAGGGAACGGAGGAGGTGGTCTTGGTATCTGCTGTAAAGGCATAGTTACCTCAACCATTTTTTCCTTTGCTCCCGTCGGGTTTTTTATTTGTTGAGCATCTTCCACGTCATCTACCTGTTTAGATTCAACCTTCTCTCTTTCGGTTCACTCCAAGCCCTATTCATGCTCAGTACCTGCAGAAATTGGTTCATTAAGAATCTTATCACTTCTGGTGGCGATAGTTATGCAATGCTCGTCCTTCTTGGGATTATGAATAGTATCACTTAGTAGTAATCCATTCTTCCTCTGGTTCAGTGATCCTGAAAGTTTCCCCAACTGGTTCTCTATTTGTTTGATGGAGGTGGTGTAAGAGTCTACTAGTTGACTCATACTGGAGAAATCACCCTTCATCTCTTTCACCCCTACATCAGTTGACTCAACCTTATGGAGCACCGTAGCGAACATATCATCCAGCTTGGACCCGCTAGAACTACCACTTGCACAGTCTTTATTACTTGGGAGTACCTACAAACAACTGCGATCATTTCTGTAACCATATTTGTTTTGCCAGTTTCCCTGCTCTCTATATACTGGCCTTTCATATTGCCCTTCTCTGGAATAGTTCTGACATGCATTTTCAGAATTATATCCTTAGTTTCCCGAATATAATTCTGGAAACCTCCTTGGTTGCCCAAGTACTTGGCTTCCTCATCTAGATCGATGTCCTGATCCTCATACTTGTTTGGGGTCCCTATATCATTAACCTTCTCAGAACCTGTCGTGATATGCTTCATGAGTAAATCCATTTAGGTTCGCATATGAGCCATATCCTGATCCCTTTCTTCCTCTCTTCTCCTTTGTTCAGCTGATAGCCAAAAAGTGACTCCCAGATCTTCTACTTTAGCCTCCCTGGTGTTCCTTGCTCTATTATTCTTTGCCACTTCATCTGTTAGTTGCATGATTTCAGCAAAAGGCTTCCTTATGAATGACCCACCACAAATTGCATTAACAACATTCTTAGTAACATAAGTAAGCAATCTAAAAAAGTCCTGTTTCAAATGTCTCTCATTGAGACTATAGTTTGGACACTTTTTTGAGCTTTTGGCTGATTCTCCACCAAGTATCATGCATTGCCTCCCCTGGTAGTTGCTTGTGTGCACTTATTTCATCTTTCATCTACAACTCTTTCGATTTAGGATAGAATCGTTCCAAGAAATCTTCCTTCTAGTCATTCTAGGGTCTAATTGAATCATCTGGCATCTTATTCAGCAAATTTTTTGCCTCCCCAGTGAGAGAGAATGGAAATAGCCTCAACCTCCTGGTTGTCTGACTCACTCGAGGAATTTTCTGTGATTTGCATATAGCCACAAAATTCATTAAATGCTGATTCGGATCATCACTAGCTGGAACATACCTTTCAAGTTCAGCAATTGAATGATTGTGCTGCTGATAGTAAATTTTACACCTGGAGGTAGTATAGGTAATACTATTTCTCTAGTGGCTCCCGCTCCGTCCAAATCTAAGTCATTCTCTTCGAGCATCATATGAGCTGGTTGCTATGCTTGACCACTTCGAGCTAGTAGTTGGCGGTGGGGAGGAGCTATTTCATCCACTCATGGATGTTTATCCACCACCCTAGGTGGGTTATTCACAACACTCTGCTGAGCACCTCTTGCAGCGGTCTCAACTTCAAGTCCTAATCGTTGCCTTTATTCCTCAAGTTCATGTGCATTCACCATCTTGCGAATAGTCTTTTGAAGTTTCGGGTCGTAAGAAATCAATGGGTCTACCTTACTTCTGGTATTTGGCAAACAATATAGAACTTAATTGTAAAAGATACAGACAAAGAACAAGACGTAAAATTAGGAAAAATAATTCCAGAATTATATCCTTAGTTTCCTGAGTTATAATTCCGGAAACCTCCTTGGTTGCCCAAGTATTTAGCTTCTTCATCTAGATCGATGTCCTGATCCTCATACCTGTTTGAGGTCCCTACAACATTCACCTTCTCAGAACCTGCCATGATATGCTTCATGAGTGATCATCCATCCAGGTTGGCATATGAGCCATATCCTGATCCCTTTCTTTTTCTCTTCTCCTTTGTTCAGCCGACAGCCCAAAAGTGACTCCCAAATCTTTTACTTTAGCCTCTCTGGTGTTCCATTCTTTATTATTCTTTGCCACTTCATCCATTAGCTGCATGATTTTAGCAAAAGGCTTCCTCATGAATGACCCACCAAAAACTGCATTAACAACATGCTTAGTAACATAATTAAGCGATCTATAAAAGGCATGTTTCAAATGTCTCTCAGTGAGACCGTGGTTTGGATACTTTTCAGCTTTAGGCTGAATCTCCACTAAGTTTCATGCATTGCCTCCCCTGGTAGTTGCCTGTGTGCACTTATTTCATCTTTTATCTGCAATTCTTTCAATTCAAGATAGAATCGTTCCAAGAAAGCTCCCTTCAGGTCATTCCATGTTCTAATTGAATTATGCGGCATCTCATTCAGCCAATTTGTTGCCTTCCCAGTGAGAGAGAATGTAAATAGCCTTGATCTTATGGTTGTCTGCCTCACTCCAGGAATTTCTTGTGATTTGCATATAGCCACAAAGTTCATTAAATGCTGATTCACATCATCACCAGCTGCACCTCTGAACATACCTTTCAAGTTCAACAATTTAATCATTGTGCTGGTGATAGTAAATTTTACACCTGGAGGTAGTACATGTAATACTATTGCTCCAGTGGCTCCAGCTCCGTCCGAATCTAAGTAATCCTCTTTGAACATCATATGAGCCGATTGATGTGCTTGACCCCTTGGAGCTGTTGGTTGGTGGTGGGGAGGAGCTATTTCATCCACTCCTGGATTTTCATCCACCACTCTAGGCAGGTTGTTCACAACATTCTGCTGAGCACCTCTTGCAGCGGTCTCAGCTTCAAGTCCCAGTCGTTGCCTTTGTTCCTCAAGTTCCTGTGCATTCACCATCTTGCGGATAGTCTTTCAAAGTTTCAGGTCTTAAGGAATCAATGGGGCTGTCTTACTTCTGGTATTTGGCATACACTATAGAACTTACCTATAAATGACATTTACAAAGAACATGACGTAAAAGTAGGAAATATAACTACAATTTGAATAATTGCTAGTAAAACACTTCTGAATTAAAAATCCCCGGCAGCTGCGCCAAAATTTGATACGTCCAAACTTACACTTCAATTAATAAGTATAAATGGCCGAAGTCAATTTATAGAAATCATCATGAGTTGAGGTTGATCCCACAGAGAACTTCTTTACAGAAATAATTTCACTGTTGCGTTTACCCAAATGCTGTCATTATTTCCTAGAGAAAACAATTACAGAATGTAAAATGAGTTTAGCTGTAAAGTTTTAGTGACCAAGATTGTTAAGCAAGATCCGGACTAACAAATAACAAAGTATTGATTTTAAAGTTGTATTTATAACTGAATGAAACTAGGGCTGTGTTCCCCATAATGTTGCATCTAGTGTTTTTCCATAAATGAGTTTCAGGCAATTCATCTCTGCAAAGTACATGCGAGTCAGATATATCTAACACTTCTCAGTCTAGTTAGATAACTTTCACCCAAGTCCTCTCGGTCCTAGAATGTTAACAAGTTTTACTTTCGCTTATTATGATGTTAAAGTTCTCTTCTCTCGAACTCGAACTTTGACTCCATTTCATCATGTTAACTCAGCTTTTTCCTAACTATCACTTTTCTCTCGAACAATTGAAAGATACTGGCTAACTTTAGTGCGTACACTCATTAGAATACATGAATAGCAAAAACTGAAATATGCTTTGAAAATATAAATCGTCTTCTACTCATTTTACAAATTCATACTTAGATTTCCGTCATGGATCCCACAATCCCAGTTGTGGTGTTTAACCACTCATGATTTCAACCAAACAAATAGAGATTTGTAATGAAAACATGAAGAGAAAGTACTTACGAAAGTAGGCAAAATCAGTAAACACTTGATAATTCAAAACCAAAATCCAACTCCTAAACTTGATTCAATGTTAATTGTTCAAAATCAAAGCTAAGAATATTTCAAACTCAGTCTCTCGTTCCAGATATAAAGAGATAAAAATAAAAAATGACCTAATTAATTCAAATGAAGTGTCTAAAATGAGTCCTACTCGAAGTTGGACTGAGATATCAGGCAACTTCATGGACGATCTGACGATCCGTCAAGGGTTTCATGGTCCGTGAAGCCCTTTGAGATCCTTACTTAGGAATTTGCAAACTTGGTTCTTCAAAGCCTGTGTACTGGAAAGTCACCACAAACAACACCACAAACCGTCATAGAGATCATGGTCCGTCTGGGTGCCCGTGGTCTTCACTTGTCCAAATCAAAATTTCACTCCGCAATGCTGCACACTGGAAATCCATGACTATCCTTACCACGGACCGTTGTGAGGATCACGTCCCGTGAGGCCTTCCACGGTCTTCACTTAGTCGAATTAACATTCACTCTGTAAGGCTTGCTTACTGGATCTTCTTCATGGGCTACTTGAAGATTCGTGAAAGGGACCACGACCCGTCAAAGGCGTCGTGGTCTTTACTTAACCTTTGGTCAGCAACTTCAAAATCTCCATGCCCACTGCTTCATAACCATAAGCATGTTCACAACTCTTCAGGAGGACCACAACCCGTCTATGTCTCCGTGGTCTTCACTTGGAAATTAGAATCCCAAATTCCAGCTTGCACCCCTCGAGGTCCAAAACTATGGGTCCCGACCGTATCACATACAATTTATGTGGGGGTTATAAGTAGTAATCAATGTTACTATTAATTAATTAATTAAGCATGAAAACTAGGTGATAAAAATAAATAAATATTAAAAAATTAATACAAATATAACCTAAGAGATAAGAGAGGTGACAGAAAATGCACAAGTGTACAAAAGAAAGTCCGATTTTAATTATTAACTACCCCAAAAGGTGATAAAATATGCAAGGATAAAGTACTTTGAAAATTGAGAGGAAGTCGCGAATAAAAGTTTTTTAAAACTAAAAAACTGTTTGTTTCTTTATATGGATGATAGCACGATATTATTAATTGCGCTCTTCCACCACATGAACACTTTTTTATTTGAGGTCGGTCTTAGAAAATTAGTAATAATATATTTTTGAATAAAAGGTTTTGATTTACATATAAGCACCTAAATATTGACATATAAATACACATAATCCCTTTTTGAAAAAACCTTGGGTAGATAATAATACTCCCGGGGATGTGTCGGCTTAATTAAAAGTTTGAATTAGACCTCGTAATTTCTTTTACTTTCCCACTAACTATAGGTTATGTAATATCCCGCTTTAGAAGGAACTAGAAATAGAAAGAAGTCTTTTTTGGACAGATTCAATTTGGAAATATTGGCAAGATATGCTAAGTATGAGTTTGAGTCAACTTCAAACGACCATAAATTTCAGTACAAGATGAGTTAGGTAGGCTATAAGATATCAAATGAAAGGTCTTTGAATTATCTTTCCAACGCCGCCAAGTTCGCTAATATTTGAGCTCGTATGAGGGAGATATGTCAACTTGACCCCGAAGGGGTCTCATACAAGCTCTTAGCATATCATAACATAAGATAATAGAAAAAGTACGGAAAATTTAAAAACTTTTATCCATACAATCAAAAACTTTTCATAAAATGCAAGCGGAAGTCTTTACTACACTTTTGTCTCAAACCATCTAATACATCTTTAGAATAAAACTCTTGGGAAATAGCCCATACAATAGTCTCAACATGAAAATAAAAGACATAAAGGAAATGGTGGGTTTTGTCCTCAAAGCTATGAGGACTCACCAAAATCTTCAACTCCTTTGCTCCTTAGAATCCCATCTCCAAGAATGGAACTAAATCTCCAAACCCTACATTTGATGAGAATGTAGGCAAAGTATGCATTAGTACAAATTGTACTAAATATGTTAGCTAGCATAATATCATAAGAGCATATCATAAGGGTTAGTCAACATAAGACATAATCCTATGAAACACTTCATGAAACATCAAATATAAGAATAAGAGACAATAGGATAATCATAAGTGAAGTCTCCAACACTAGCATCATATAAGCCTTACCCAACTATTAGTCATTCATATCATAAAAGGATTATTCTCAAGTAACCTCAAAGAATACTTGTGCAATGCATGAATAACATCCCATAATACCATCCAAGCTAAGTATCCCTTTTGGTCATCTTAATCATAGTCTATATACATGGTCAAGTCTTAGACTTTCATATCATAAGAGTACTACACCCCTAAGTAACCTCAAATCACACTTGTGCAATGTATGCAGGGCATCCCATAATACCATTCACACTGAGCATAACCTTGAATTCACCATATGCATACCTACTATTCACTTAGTCTCATTCTTTATCTTACTTCATATATACAAGAGAATTATCACCTTAAGTCAATCATGTCTTGTAAGGCAACTATAACAACAACCCAAGCTAAGTCTACACTATATGAGAGAACACTTCATAAGTAGCTTCAAGTCATACTTGGGCAATGTATGAATAGCATCCCATGCTACTATCCACATTAAGTACCACCTTAGGCTATCATATTCAAATGATTACCATTTATCATTCTAGATTACCAAATAATAGCACCCTATTAGGCTAGACCAAGCTAGTCATCTTGCTAACATAACAATATTATGCTAAAATAACTACCTTGGAAGGCACACTATCATGCAAGCCTAAGCTATTCTAGGAAGGGTAAAAGTGTTCCATCCTAGCTACCATGAAATAGTCTTAACCAGCTAAGTCATGCTACCCTTACAAGCACACTATGATGTTAATGTAAGGTACTCATAGGAGAGTATAATTCCTCAATCCTAAGCCACCATGAAATGGTCTAGGCCAAACCAAGTCATGCTATCATGAAGGCATCCTAAACATGCTAGTTCAAGCTACCATTAGGAGAGTATATATCCTCAATCTTAGGCTACCATGACCATCCCTAACTCAAGTTACCATGAAATGCATCTTACAATGCCAAGTAAAGCTACCCTTAGGAGAGTATAGATCCTCAATTCTAAGCTACCAATCTTGGTCGTGTTTTACCAAGTCAAGCTATACATAAAGGGGACATATGTCACAACTTCAAGCTATTCTAGTCTAACATGCTTTGATTCATTTTAGGTGATTCGCTTTTCAACCTAGAATTATTCTATGTGAGAGAACCTTGTATCTACCAGCATATTTATGCCTAAGTGTGTCAATGAGAATATGCTTTCAACAATACACAACAAGATCGCCACATATTTAGCTTTACTCTCAAAGCCCTACCCTTGATGACTACAAGCCTTATTCAAAAGCTTTACCCCTTACTATCATCATTATACCTAGATTTCAAGGTATTCTAATCACATTCTTCGTTAGTAGGTGATTCTAGTCATAATTGATCATAAAGGTTAAACTTGAACTTTACTAGTCATGATCCTTCATATTCAATAAAGTCTAGTTCAATTCATGTTTATATGTTCCTAACCTTGAACAGTTACTATACATGACATTGCTTTTCGAAGATCACCTATGAACCTTCAATTTCACCTTTCATGGTAAAAACCCACATAATTCAACTTCTTCAATTATACTAGGGTAATCATGTAAATCACATAAATTCATCATATTATCACAATTCAATGCTAAATCAATCATAATTGGGTATTATCCACTCAATTAGAATCATACCCATCACTACCCACAATGTTGGAAGAAACCCTAGCTAGATTTGTGTTTTGAACTTCACAATTGGGGGAAATCTAAGGAGATCTATGGGTGGAAGAACCCATAGATTAATAAGCTAACATACCTTGATTCAAAGCCTTAACACAAGCTTGCAACAATGGAGTCTTGTTCTTGACCTAAGCTTCAAGCTCTATCTTCTTCTTCTTCAAGTCTTGGGTTTTCTAGAGAGAGAAATATTTGAGAGAAAACTACTTTGGGGATTTGATTTGGATCTTGTGAAATAGTAACTTAAATGGGTGGTTAAAAGCTTAAAATATCTTGTATAGGGGTTTTAACACTAGGTAAAACTACCCCATCCAATAACTACCAAGTTTGGAATTTCCTAAAAAACCCCTCCCTTGGCAACCTACTGTCTAAGCTTCACGAGAGGCACCACGGGTCGTGGTCCTCACTACTGACCATGGTCCTGCTCGTGGTCTTGGACCAGTAGCTAGGCCATTGATTCTTGGCCTCCACCAACCTAAGGCATGACCTCGAGCCTTCCCACGAGCTGTGGTCAAGACCACTGACGTGAGTGGTTCGTGGTCCTTAGGTTGTAGATTGGCCTCAAGGCCTTGCCTCCCACAAGTCTAACGGGGATTCATGAGACCTCCCACAAACCGTGGTCAAGTCCACTGGTCGTGAAGGTGGTCGTGAACTTGATGTAGCACCTTGCCAAGGTTGGGGAAGCCTTGGCCTTTGTCTTAGGCTTTTCCTCTTTGCCTTGGCACTTGCCCTTGCAACCCTCAATTAAATCTTAAATGGTCTTCTAAGCTATGGGGTGTAACACGTACCTTGACGTTTAACCCCTAAAACCCTCATTCCAAGTACGGGAAATCTCATCTACAACTCTAATCCTCATATCAAACCCTAGCACCCTAACTTAAGGCTTCTAGTTTAGTCTACTAGTTTCCGGGGTATAACAATATCTCCCTCTTGGGAACATTTGTCCTCGAATGATGATTCTAAAAAATTCTTAAAGGAAACGACTCTAGACTAGCAGCCCATCATGCATGCAATACATCTAAAAGCATATAACCAAGGAGGTAAACTTCAACTCCAAGCTAAACATACTCAATGCAACACAAGGGAGTAGGAACTACATCTTTCAACCCAAAAATGCATGAACTTCCATATATACTCATATTCAAGGAGGAACTAGCATCTCCTAGCTAAACATGCTCATTAATTCATCTTATGAAGTCTATATGCAACCCTACTCAAATGCATTACAACATGAGGCCATACTATGCATATAAGTCATTTCTATCAAGACCTAAACTTTTATATGAACATGCATATAAGGAAATCATGGCAATACATATATACAATTTAACCTTACTAGATAGGCACACTACCTCCCCCCTAGGAGTAAGCCTACACAAACTCCTTTACACATTATTCATATTAAGGACAACTACAAAGTCCAATATACCAATTCACAAAAGACAAGAAATCCGAAAATTACTAAGCATAAAACACATACCGGAAGCAATATGAGGAGATCACTCTTGATCTTCTCTAGATTGGAAAGCATAAAACCTATTCTTCTTTTGAGTACTCTTATTCGGATCACTAGTGGCAATTTGCTTACCCTTTGTTCTCGTAGTCTTTGCCTTTGGGCAATCTTTCATCTTGTGGCCACTCTCAGCATAACTAAAGCAATCCTCTCATGTCTCTTACCACACCTAGCACAAGGGGGCCATATGGACTCATTACCTATTCGTTGTGGCTAGGGGTAGACACCTTCTCATCCTTATGCTTAGGAGCATTATAAAAGCCTTGTCCGGAAAACTTTTATCGATTCCTAGAAAGACCATGTCCATTGGATCCATCATGAAAGGACTTATCAATATCCAACCTAGACCTCATTTTTTCCCTAGATTTTTCCTCTTCAAGTTTTTCTTCCTCAATTTGTTGAGCATACACCATAAGACGTGAGATATCCATATCATCATGGAGTATTGTCGTACGACATTCTTTTGCTACTATTTTGGACACACTCGTCAAATACCTACTCATCATATCTCTTGGACTCGCTACCATAGCTGGAGCATACTTAGTCAATAGAGTAAATTTCAAGGAATACTCCTTAACACTCATACTACCTTGCTTAAGGTTGATGAATTCTTCCACCTTAGCTTCCCTCAACTCTCAGGGGAAGAACCTATCAAGAAATGCCTTCTTAAACACTTTCCACTCTATAGGTACTACTTCTACCAACCTAGTATCTTTCAATTGCTCATACCATATTTGGGCAACATCCTTTAATTAGTAAGTGACTAGTTCTGATTTTTCTACTGAAGTCACCCCCATGATAGCTAGCACCTTATAAACCTTCTCTATAAAGCCATTAGGATCCACTTCTACATTGGAGCCATAAAACTTTGGAGGGTTCATCATCAAGAACTCTCTTACTCTAGAAGCAGTGACCCCCCTTATTGGGTTTGCCGGAGCTACCACTTCCCTATTCACATGTGCTATCATGGCTTGGGCCAATATTAAAAAGGCCGACCTAATCTCCGCATTCGACATATCCGGAGAATCAATAGGAGCTTGGGGAGGAGGTTGGTGTGGAACTTGGGGAAGAGCCTCTTGATCCTCATTACCTTACTCACCTCTCCTAGCATTTGCCCTTGTATTAGCCCTACCCTGAAAAACCATAGGGCACTAATTAGAAAAAGGACATACTAGAGCCAAACTCTATGACACGACTTAGAGAATGAAGAAGTGAGATTTTCTAAACATCTAATAGTCACCTATTCATAAATGTGGCGCGCTTCACACTATGAACAAGACTCTACTAGACGTGGTTTGAGACAATCCTAGAACAATTTCAAACCTTGTGCTCTGATACCAAGTTTGTCACAACCCAAGGGTACACCCTAGGTGTAACATGGCGTACTTGACCCCGAAGGGGTCTCATACAAGCCCTTAGCATATCATAACATAAAATAATATAAAAAGTATGGAACATTCAAAAACTTCTATCCATACAATCGAAAACTTTTCATAAAATTCAAGCGGAAGTCTTTACTACACTTTTGTCTCAAACCATCTTATACATATTTAGAATAAAATTCTTGGGACATAGCCCATACAATAGTCTCAACATGAAAATAAAAGACATAACGGAAATGGTGGGCTTTGTCTTCGAAGCTATGAAGACTCACCAAAATCTTCTATTCCTTTGCTCCTTAGAAACCCATCTACAAGAATGGAACTCAATCTCCAAACCCTACATTTGATGAGAATGTAGGCAAAGTATGCATTAGTACAAATTGTACTAAATATGTTAGCTAGCATAATATCATAAGAGCAAATCATAAGGGTTAGTCACCATAAGACATAATCATATGAAACACTTCATGAAACATCAAATATAAGCATAAGAGACAATATCATAATCATAAGTGGAGTCTCTAACACTAGCATCATATAAGCCTTACCTAACTCATAGTCATTCATATAATAAAAGTACTATTTTCAAGTAACCTTAAAGTATACTTGTGCAATACATGAATAGCACCCATAATACCATCCAAGATAAGTATCCCTTTTGGTCATCTTAATCATAGTCTATATGAAAGGTCAAGTCTTAGGCTTTCATATTATAAGAGTACTATACATCTAAGTAACTTCAAAGCACACTTGTGCAATGCATGAAGGGAATCCCATAATACCATTCACACTGAGCATAACCTTGAAGTCACCATATGCATAGCTACCATTCACTTAGTCTCATTCTTTAGCTTACTTCATATGGATAAGGGAATTATCACTTTAAGTCAATCATGTCTTGGAAGGCAACTATAGCAACAACCCAAGCTAAGTCTACACTATATGAGAGAACACTTCATAAGTAGTTGCAAGTCATACTTTTGCAATGTATGAATATCATCACATACTACTATCCACACTAAGTACCACCTTAGGCAATCATATTCAAATGATTACCATTTATCATTCAAGACTACCAAAGAATAGCACCCTATTAGGCTAGAAGAAGCTAGTCATCTTGCAAACATAACTATATTATGCTAAACTAACTACCTTGGAAGGTATAATATCATGCAAGCCCAAGTTATTCTAGGAAGGGTACAAGTGTTCCATCCTAGCTACCATGAAATAGTCTTAAACCAACTAAGTCATGCTACCCTTACAAGAACACGATGATGTTAATGTAAGCTACTATTAGGAGAGTGTAATTCCTCAATCCTAAGCTACCATGAAATGGTCTTGGCCAAATCAAGTCATGCTATCATGAAGGCATCCTAAAAATGCTAGTTCAAGCTACCATTAGGAGAGTATAGATCCTCAATCCTAGGCTACCATGACTATCACTAACTCAAGCTTCTATGAAATTTATCTTACAATGCCAAGTAAAGCTACCCTTAGGAGAGTATAGATCCTCAATCCTAAGCTACCAATCTTGGTCTTGTTTTACCAAGTCAAGTTATACATGAAGGGGACTTATGTCACAACTTCAAGCTATTCTAGTCTAACATGCTTTGATTCATTTTAGGTGATTATATTTTCAACCTAGAATCATTCTATGTAAGAGAACCTTGTATCTACTAGCATATGTATGCCTAAGTGTGTAAATGAGAATATGCTTTCAACAATACGCAACAAGATCACATCATATTTAGCTTTACTCCCAAAGCCTTATCCTTGATGACTACAAGCCTTATTATCAAGTTTTACTCCTTACTATCATCATTATACCTATATTTAAAGGTATTCTAAACATATTCTTCATTAGTAGGTGATTCTAGTCATAATTCATCATAAAGGTTCAACTTGAACTTTACTAGTCATGATCCTTCATATTCAATAAAGTCTAGTTCAATTCATGTTTATATGTTCCTAACCTTGAACAATTACTACACATGACATTGATTTTAGAAGATCACCTATGAACATTCAATCTCACCTTTCATGGCAATAACCCACATAATTCAACTTCTTCAATTAGACTAGGGTAACCATGGAAATCACATAAATTCATCATATTATCACAATTCAATGCTAAATCAATCATTATTGGGTATTATCCACTCAATTAGAATCATACCCATCACTACCCACAATGTTGGAAGAAACCCTAACTAGATTTGGGTTTTTAACTTCACGATTAGGGGAAATATAAGGGGCTCTATGGGTGGAAGAACCCATAGATGAATAAGATAACATACCTTGATTTAAAGCCCTTACACAAGTTTGCAACAATGGAGTC
This sequence comes from Solanum lignicaule, assembly GCA_029582545.1. Taxonomy (NCBI): domain Eukaryota; kingdom Viridiplantae; phylum Streptophyta; class Magnoliopsida; order Solanales; family Solanaceae; genus Solanum; species Solanum lignicaule. Next base: position 32,854 of record JAJOOF010012031.1, read on the forward strand.
TTGTTCTTGACATAAGCTTCAAGCTCTATCTTCTTCTTTAAGTCTTGGGTTTTCTAGAGAGAGAAATATTTGAGAGAAGACTATTTTGGGGATTTGATTTGGGTCTTGTGAAATAGTAACCTAAATGGGTTGTTAAAAGCTTAAAATATCTTATATAGGGGTTTTAAGACTAGGTAAAATGACCCTATCCAATAACTACCAAGTTTGGCATTTCCTAAAAACCCCCTCCCTTGGCAGCCTATTGTCTAAGCTTCACGAGAGGCACCATAGGTCGTGGTCCTCACCATTAACCATGGTCCTACTCGTAGTATTCGACCAGTAGCTAGGACATTGAGTCTTGGCCTCCACCAACCTAAGGCATGACCAAGAGCCTTCCCACGAGCCGTGGTCAAGACCACTGGACGTGAAGTGGCTCGTGGTCCTTAGGCAGTAGCTTGGCCTCAATGCATTGCCTCCCACAAGTCTAAGGAGACTTCATGAGACCTTCCATGAACCGTGGTCAAGACCACTGGTCGTGAACTTGAGGCAACACCTTGCCAAGGTTGGGGCAGCCTAGACCTTTGGCTTAGGGTTTGTTCTTTTGCCTTGGCACTTGCCCTTGCAACCCTCAATTAAATCTTATTTGGTCTTCTAAACTATGGGGTGTAACACGTGCCTTGACGTTTAACCCCTAAATCCCTCATTCCAAGTATAGGAAGTCTCAGACTCTAATCCTCATATCAAACCCTAGCACCCTAATTTAAGGCTTCTAGTTTAGTCTACTAGTTTTCGAGGTATAACATTAACGCTAGGGCTTTGAGAGAAGAGAATATAGGAGAAAAGAGGAGAAAAGCCAAGGTTTTGTCGAGTGCTTGAGATTACGCTTTCGGATTTCGCCAAGGGTTAATCCCTAAGAGGTATGTGAGATCACATAACCTTGAGTTCATTCACCCACGCGCCAATCATGATTAAATTCAACGTATTTATATTGAGAAAAGGGTCAAATGCCCCCTCAAGCTTTAGCCATATTTCCAACTACACACTTAACCTTTGCAGGGGTCCTATTACCCCCCTGAACCTTTTTTTTTTTATATTAGTTCACCCTCAGATGCTGATGTGTCCACATAAACCAGATTTATAAAAAATGTTTGTATACACGCGCTATCCACGTATATATTAGTGGACCCCTTGACTTTATACGACTCACAAATTGACACGTGTCATAAAACTTTACCTTTACCTTTTATGAACCTAATTGACCCTCATTTTTCTTCCTTGGATTAATCTTTACGATCTTCTTCCTAAATCTCTAGTTCTTCTTCCTTTTCTCTACGATCTTCCATTACTGACGTTGCTCAGAAAGCTTACTTACTATTTCTTCTGAGAAACGGTTAGATCTTTACTAGCTGAATACTATTTTGATTTAGTGTTTGATTAGGGTTTTATTTTTACTGCTTATTCAAATGCTATTTTGACTATGGTGTGTTGTAGTGTGGAGTTTATTAGGGCCTTTTAATGTTTATTAGGGTTAGTTCTAATTGAAGGTTATTCTTTACCAACTGAATGTTATGTTGATATTTGATTTTAGTTTTGATGGTAGTGTTTGATTAGGTTTTGTTGCATTGGGCATTCAAATGCTATTTTGATATGTGTGTCGTAGTATGTAGTTTATTAGGGATTTTAATATTTATTTACTTATTTTCGTGAATTTATACAGTCTTGTAGTTTACTGGTAAAGTACAACCTCAAAAAGTAGAGTTTCTCATTCCTTACTAGTGTTACCTCTGTTCAGGTAGGAGATGGGTGGATTTATTTTGGTTAATTTAAGATGGTATCACGGTGGAGTATTAGATTTGAGTAGTGGACAACCAGTTTACAGTGGTGGGCAAGTTACAGAGATTTTGGATGTTGATGTGGATAGACTGTCCTATTTTGAATTAAAAGGCTACATTAAAGAATTAGGATACACAACAACTTGCACATTTAGTATTAAACCTCCTAACAGTGGCATTTTGGAAGATATTCATACTGATATGGATATTTTAGACTTAAAGTTGTTCTTTGGAAGATGGAGATATTGTGGAGGTATATGTAAAGCACTTGATTGATGATGCAATTGTGGACCCCACCCTTATTTTATTAGAAAGTGTTCCTCATAGGGATATTGAGGAATCTGGTTCAACTTTTAATAAAGTAAATGAACAAAGTGGGGTAGGTGAAGACCCTTTTACTACCTTTGATACTAGATCTACTTCTACCCCAACTCCTCCCATTACAACTTCTGCTCCTAGATCTCCTTCCACTACCACAATTCATTCCACTACAACTCTTCCCACTATAACTGCTTCTCCTAGATCTCCTTTCACTAAAACTCCACCCGCTACAACTGCTGCTCCTAGATCTCCTTTCACTACAACTCCTGTCACAGTTGCAAATCCTAGTACTGAAGATGCTGATGATCTAGTTTCAGGCGCTGTTGAATGTGATTTCTTAGAAGAAGAGGGTTCTGATTACTCAACTGAAGATAGTGTTGAGTCTGAATGTGGAATGGTGAGAGATGATGATGAGGACTATGGTAGTGATGTACATGAAAAGGTTAGGGAGTTGAGGGCTGAAAATAGATCTTTTCAAAGAAGAAAAAGAAAAGAGAGAGTACCAGCTGATACTGAAGAAGTACCAGTAGGTGAAGCTGGAGCAGATTTAGGTTATGATGAAACTCAAACAGGTAAAATATAAGTGTTGAAGGAAGATTAGGAGGTGATGAGCCTTATTTTGCAAGTTCTGATGATGGAAGTTTTGAAATAGATGAAGATGAAAGTAGTGATGCATGTGTTGAATCTGAAAGAGTAAATTTACCAAGAACTGTAAAAAGAAGGAGGAGGCCAAATAATCAGAAAATTATACATGATCCTACTGCCAAGAAAGTTGTATGGCAGTTGGGTATGGTCTTTGCAGATGTGAATGAATTTAGAAGATGAGTTAGTAAATATACTGTCCAGAAAAGAGTTCAAATAGAGAAGTGTGTGAATGAGCCAAAAAGAGTTAGATGTAGGTGCAAGGATGGTTGTCCATGGCTTTTGTTTGCATGTCTTGACAAAACAACAAATGATTTCATGATAAAGACTTACAATCCAAAGCATAGTTGTAACAACACAACTAGAAATTATTTGTGTAATGCAAAGTTCATATCTACACATTTTAGAAAAAGGATTAATGAGCAGCCAAATATAAGAGTTTTCAAGTTGCAAGAGTTGATAAGGAAAAAATTTAAAATTCATGTTGGCAAAACTACTGTTAGGAGGGCAAGAGTTAAAGTGTTGAAAGATATCATGGGTGATCATGTTGTGGAATTTGGCAAAATTCTTGACTATAAATAATAGCCAAGTTAAGAGAGTTCACAAATACTTGGATGTGTGATTTCTCTCCAATGTCTTTGAAGGTACTACAGGAGAATATTGATAGGTCAATGAATTGTAATATTGAATTTAATGGAGTTGATGGATTTGAAGTAAGAGAAGGACCATTTCAACACAGTGTGGATCTTGGTAGGTGGACTTGTAGTTGTAGGGTATGGCAGTTAAATGGCATACCATGTGCACATGCTGTGGCTACCATTTACTTTAAGAAATGTGAACCTCTTGACTAGATTGACAACTGCTATAGTAAGGCAACTTACTTGAGGACTTATGCCAATGTCCTTCAACCTGTCACAAACATGGAGATGTGGCCTGTATCTACTAACCCCACAGTTGCACCACCAAAAATAAAAAGCATGCCTGGCAGGCCAGGTAAACTTAGAAAGAGGGAAGCTGGTGAGAGTAAAAAATCTGGAAAGCTATCTAGAACTGGACTTGCCATGACATGTAATATCTGTAATGTTAGAGGCCACAACAAGAGAGGATATCCACAAAGGGTTTAGCCATCAACAAGGGAAGAACCATCAAATACAGACAAGGGAAAGGGCAAAACTTCAGGTTTAGGCAGACCAAAGGTAACCATCTTTAACTTTAATTTGGTATGTGATAGAGATCTCATATGTAATAACTACAATTATTTTTAACTATATTTATAGAAAGCACAAACAGAAGGTGAGCATTCTACAAAGAGGTCAAGAGGAAGACCGCCTGCAACACCTAGTGCATCTACAAGACCTGTAAAGAGGTCAAGAGGAAGACCACCTGCAGCACCTAGTGCATCTCCAGGACCTGCAAAGAGGTCAAGAGAAAGACCACCTGCAGCACCTAGTGCATCTGAAGAACCTAGTGCATCTGCAGCACCTACAAAAGGTGCAAGAGGAAGACCACCTATTGCACTGCAACACCTAATGCATCTGCAACACCTGCAAAGAGTGCAAGAGGAAGACCACCTGCAACAGCTAGTGCACCTCCTACATGTCCATCACTTGCTAATTACCATGTTGGATCTTCTACACCTGTTGATTACCAGTTAACTAATAGTAACAAAGGAATAGGAAGGGATGGGGGAAGCACAACCTCATACAAAAGGCAAGCAGTCATTGGAATGGGTGTGTTTCAAGCTGAAAATGGATTCAAAGCTCTTAATGTAAGTGTTTTGTATTGATTCAATTATACTATTTTTTTTATGTTTAACTTCAAACTCACTTACTCACTAATTATTTCATAATTTGAATACAGCCTGGGATGTCAAGTTGTAAGATTTTTTCTACTAGTACAACAAAGGTGACAAAATCTGCTGATGTTACTGGTGATATTGGTTACAAACAAAGTACTCCACCCAAGTTGAAATGGAATGGAAAAGCAGCAATCTCAACAAGAAAACTTCAAGAAATGAGAGAGGAACAAAGAAAAAAATCAAGAGGAAGTAGTTCAAACAATCTAATCTAGGAAGTAATGATATTGTGGTACTGTTTTAAGTAGGGATGAAAACTTTTCCCATTTTGAATGATGATGTATTAGTATTGAACATCAAATTATGTTTTTGTTTTTGTTTTTGGTTTTTGATTGTAGTTTGACCTTATGTGAGGCTTGTTTTACAATCGATTATGTCTATTAAAGGCCTTCTATTTTACAAATGGTGTTATGTTTATTCAATTTCTCCCGTATTTGTTGTAATATAGACACTACTATATCAACTACTTTATCCGAAAAGATTCATGATATTGATATACAAAATTTCTCATATTACATATGACAACCAAAAGAGAGTTTCAACTCCTTTCACTACTCACTACTCACATATGTTATGGCAATTCAATTAGTTCAATACTTGAATGAACCCTACTTTGAAATAGGTTGTTGATGAACAAGGCAACAACACAAATCAAAATACACAAAATGACCTTCCAATCAAACGTACACCATTTCAACTTTCTTCGTTTGAACCTCTTCTCTACTGTCAAATTATCAATCAGAACTTGTTGCTCATTGATTTGAATCTGTCTCCTCCAAACTTCATCTTCCAACTCTTTGATTTTGTTCACCAATTTTGGGAGGATAAATTGGGATCTTGGATCGATTTCTTCTGTCTCTCCATCGAAAAAAATTACAATTGTTCTCTTGAAAAAATAATAATATTAATGTTATTAACTTTCACATCAGTTAAACCCAAAATAATCAAACAATTGAAGAAAAGTCACATACACCATAGTAGGGGAAAGACCAAAATCGTCTTCCGGGATTCTACTTCGACCAAGAAGTCTTCATATGCAACAAACTTCCATGTTTGCATCGTACTATGATTTTGAGCATTGGGTCTGATTCTTCCATGCATAGCTTATTCAATTTTGCGTTTGACATTACTAACCCTAATAACACAAAGTGAAAAAAAAAATCAAGCCATCGAATTGGGGAAGATTTCGATTGTTCAATATGAAATTCGAGAAAATTGCAAACCCTAAATTCAATATTAGTTGGAGAAGATACAACAACAAAATTCAAGCTTTGAAAATGGTGGATGAAGAACAAAGAAGAGAGCTTTTGTTCAAGAACAAAAGACATGGAGATAAATGAATTGGGAAAAGAATAAAAAAATAAATGTATGGTTAAACAAAGAGTAAAGTTACCGTTGGGAGGATTATTTGGACTCCACATGGATATTTTATTACGTTGTTACGCGCCTCATGGAGGTGAGTTCACGTATGTGGACACATCAGCGTCTGAGGGTGAACTAATATAAAAAAAGAAAGTTCAGGGGGGCAATAGGACCGCCGCAAAGGTTAAGTGTGTAGTTGGAAATATGGCTAAAGCTTGAAGGGGCATTTGACCCTTTTACCTATTTATATTCTTGAAAGTAGAGTATATAAGTTCTTGATGAATTTTGTTGAAGTTTCATTTGATTCTTGATTTATTGGTTTTGGAGGAGTTCTTGAGATGATTTGATGTGATTTAATGTTGTTTTGGGTAGATTCTTGTATAATTTGGTTGGGTATTCAAATCTAAGTATTTGGGGAAGAGACCAATCGAATCTAAACAATTTAGGGTTGAAAAATCAACAAGAAAATTCATGGGTTTTCTGGGCAGGGGGCTGGCGCACTGCGCCACTCAGTGAGCCAACATGAGGAGTGTGTAGGATGGGTTCTGGGGCGCCGTACCACTTAGTGCGCCGTGCCACTTAGTGCGCCGTGCCACTTAGTGCGCCCCAACCCAGGTTCTGCAGGATAAGGTCTGGCACCCTGTGCCACTCAGTATGCCAGGGTCGCCAGGTCCTTTACCCTTTCTCTCTTCTATCTGTGTGAGTTCCCTCGAATCGTACCAATGTTTTCTAGTTGTTTTCTACACTCTAAGGTACGTGTAAACATCGAGAGATAATCTATAACATGAGATCATAACCCTTGAACCCATAATTCAAATTCAAGGTAGAGCTAAGAGTCAAGTCAAGGGAGTTCTTAGAGTCTTTCAAAAGTCTTTTACAATCGTTTTAAACTTGTTTTAAACACTAAAGCATTGAGTTTGAGAAAGAGTGGAGCTGAGTTAATCTCTTTAAAATGATGTATGGGGACTAAGTACTCCCAAATATCAAATGTTTTCACATTTATGATGAGAGGAAACACCGATTTCCAAATGAGTTTTCATGAGTAGTTTTGAGTTCCATCTCTTTTAAGAGAGAAGCTTTTGAGTAATAACCTCAATACACATCGAAAGATTTATGTTTTTAAACATATGAGCTGAGCATATTTTGGGAGTAGTATTGAGCACCGATATGGGGACGAGTTCAGAATAACTCAAGTCTCCATAAGCCATGTAGCCATCGTGGGTAGAAAGGGTCATACTTGTTAG
>JAJOOF010012032.1:0-32345 GCA_029582545.1 Solanum lignicaule
CTTAATTTTTTTTTTGGGGGTGGTAGGGGGGTGCTGGTAGGGGGTGTGTGGTGTGGGGGGGTGGCTGGGTAGGGGTGAAAAAAAATGAAATTTTGAAATTGAAAATATTTTTGAAAAACAAACTTAAAATTATTTTTTGGGGTGGTGGGGGGGCTGGTAGGGGGTGGGTGCGTGAGGGGTCGAGGGTAGGGGTGAAAAAATGAAATTTTGAAATTGAAAATATTTTTTAAAAACAAACTTAAATTTTTTTTTTGAGGGGGGGCTGGTAGGGGATGGGTGCGTGGAGGGTCGAGGGTAGGGGTGAAAAAATGAAATTTTGAAATTGAAAATATTTTAAAAAACAAACTTAAATTTTTTTTGGGGGGGTGGTGGTGGGGCTGGGGGGCTGGGTAGGAGGTGGGTGGGGGGGTCAAGGGTAGGGTGAAAAAATGAAATTTTGAAGTTGAAAATATGTTTTAAAAACAAACTTAGGGGGGGGGTCAAGGTAGGGTGAAAAAATGAAATTTTGAAATTGAAAATATTTTTTAAAAACAAACTTGAATTATTTTTTTTGGGGTAGGGGTGGCGAGTAGGGGGTGGGTGGGTCGAGTGTAGGAGTGAAAAAATAAAATTTTGAAGTTGAAAATATTTTTTAAAAACAAACTCAATTTTTTTTTGGGGGGTGGGGGGGGCAGGCCGGGGAGGGGGCGTGGGTGATTGAGGATCGGGATGAAAAAATAAAAAATTGAAAATATTTTTTAAAAACAATAAAAAATTGATAAAGGGGGCGAGGGTAGTGGGTGGGGGGTAAACAATAAAAAATTGAAATTAGAAATATCTTTTAAAAATAATTTTTAATATTTTTTTGGAAGGGGGTGGGGGTAGGGGTAGGGGTGAGGGTGGGTAAAAAAATTGAATTTAAAAACAAGCTTTAAATTTTATTTTTTTGGGGGGTTGGTTTGAGGGTACAGACAAAATAAATTGATTTTTTCAACAAAAAAATAATTGTAGTTTGAAGTTGGAAGAGAGTTTTGGAAAATGTTTTCCTTAAGCTTTAAAGGCAAGTCATTTTCCTTAAATTTGAGGAAAATGAGTTGATTTGGAAAACATTTTCCAAAACATTTAACCCAACCAAACATGGGAAAATTGGAAAACATTTTCCGGAAAATGTTTTCCTTCATACCAAACACACCCTCTGTTCTTAATTACTTATCCATTTTTTTTAGTTGTCTACTTTGACAAATCAAGAAAGGACAACTTTTTTACCTATTATACCCTCAATTTTATTTGGAAAAAAGTAGAACTTTTTGAAAATATTAAGTTTTTTAATTCATCCACTTCATAATTAATAGGGATAAAATGGTAAACTCACTATGTCAATAATTGTTTTTTTAATAAGTGTGTCAATTCTTAAATGGACAAGTAATTAAGGGAAAATGAAATATTATTAAATAACTATATTATAAATAATATACTAATAGTAGGTAAGTTTTAGATTTATAAAATATAATTAAATGAACACGTGTCAAAGTAAAATGAAATGGAGGGATTCAAAATTAAAATAAATCTTCTTCAATGACCTCGGGCTCTTTTAATTTAGTTGGAAATGTGATAAATAATGGTACTTTTGCTTGCGAGAATATCGCCGGTTGTCTGTAAGCTGCCGTGCATTCACACTACACTTGCAAATCAATTTCTCGCTGTACAAATATTAGAGATCATAAATTCAAGTCGCCAAATGCCGAGGGAGACTGATACTTGTCATAGTTGTGGCAAATTAGGGCACTGGACAACACAATGTCCCAACAACAACGATTTCGTCGGAGCTGATGGTAAGAAATTTCGACGTTCCCTGCCCTGCCGTTGCGGCGCTGGCTCTTGCAAACTTTTCACCTCTAACACCCTTAAAAACCCTGGACGCAATTTCTACCGCTGCCCCGCCAACGACGTTAGTCTCCTGCATTTCACTAACATACATACCATTTTCTCTCTTATCCATGTTTAATTAAATTGTTCCCTTTTGTGTTTCAGAAAACAAAGTGTCAGTTTTTCAAGTGGGCTGACGAGATAAATTTAGACGAATTTATCAACGTTCCGCTTTGCCGTTGCGGTGCTGACTTTTGTCGCGTGAGACCTAATGCGGGTCGGATCTTCTTCATCTGTCCGATAAAAAAGGTGAAACCTTTCTTTTTACTACTCCCTCTGACACAATTTATGAGAGAATTTTCGTTTTTCGACAGTCAAACTGTTTGTTTGACTGAGAATTTGTGCACGAAATTTTTAAATTTTTAATATGAAATTTATATATTTATAAATTATGTAAAAAGTAATATAAGTCATAATAATTTAATTTAAAAATGTTTAAAAGATTTATGAAAAACTTACTATCAAAGATAGAATTACTTGAATCTCGAAATCCGAAATATGCCACATAAAATGAGACGGAGGGAGTACATAATTTGAGAATGACTTTTTCTCCTTCACATTTCTACTTTTGAATCTGGCAAAGGACATTAACATAATAAATATACCTAAAAGATATCCTTTTTGACAAATCAGATGGAAGAATAGTGGTATATACTTATAACAGAATTTGGTTACGGGATCTTAAGAAGAAGATAAGAAGGCAGATTCTTGTTGCATCGTCCCTGCTTGGTCACTGATATAAATTTTGATTTTACCTACATTTTTAGAACCATTGCTTGACCACCGATTCTTCCATCGACATTAATACTGTATAAAGAATATGAAAGTTAGCCTCAATGGATAGAGCTATTGTTGGTAGGAGGTAGAGGATATCCCGTAAAATTAGTTGAGATGCGGAAAAGCACATTTATGAAAAGGAGAAACAAAAAAAAATAAAAAAATAAAAAATATAAAAGCTACTTACCATTCAATGCTTCTTTAGCTGGATACAATCATTTTTTATTATAATGGGAAATCCTGGATAGCCTTTATATGGAAGGTCAGTTTTAGAAATATAAGAGTAAAATATTATTGAATTGTGTATCTACATTATTACAGTGAGACTTTTTTTTTATAGACACTACATTATAATCCCTTTTCAAGTCGGGTTTTATATAATTATTCATGTTCATGCTCATTTACCTATTCCAACCCTACCCCTCAAGCGGGTGCATACAAGTCATCTATACCAAGCTTGTTACAAATGTAATTGATACGTGATTGGTGAGGGACTTGGTGAATATATCTACAAGAACTAATCACTCAACTTCACAAATATTGTAATAATATGTCTTGAGAGTATCTTTCTCTTACAAAATGATAGTAAATCTCAATGTGTTTAGTTCTTTCATGAAATATTGAATTTGATGTGATATGAATGGCCGCTTGATTATCACACACAAGTTCCATCTTCCATCTGACCAATTTCTCCAAATCTTAGTTCTCTTAGACATTATTTGATCCGAACTAGCTCACAAGTTGCTACAACTATTGTTCGATATTCTGTTTCTGCACTAGATCAAGCAACCACGTGGTGTTTCTTACTCTTCAAGGACACCAAATTACCTCATAGTAAAACACAATATGTAGATGTAGAACACCTATAAAAGAGTGATCATGCCCAATCAACATTGGTATATCCAATGCTATACTCATGCTCTCGATCCTCAATGAGTAGTCCTTTACGTGAAGCTGACGTTATATATTGCATAATACAAACAACTACATGGGGAAGTCAAAAACTGACTTACAACACTCACAAGAAATGATATGTCAAATTTAGTCATTGTGAGATAATTCAACTTTCCAACCAGCTAGCCGCCTATACCTTCCAAGATTACTTAGTGACTCTCCCGATCCAGACAAGAGTTTAGAATTCAGATTTGTAGGATTGTCAATCTTCTCTCATAATGCTCTGACTTTTGCATCTTCCTCACTAACCTTTGCCTTTCCATTTACCACACAAACATTGTTCATTAAGTGGTCTTGGACTCCTTGACCCTTATAGCTCAACTCAACTGAGGAAGCCCAAACTAACTAGGTTGAGCTTCCCATTGACGTTTCTGAAGTGATCATAGGGTTTGAACTTCCAATTCCCATAATTTTGGTAGAGTGCATTAGAAAAAATAATGCATACATTAGCTTGTGTATTACTAATATTTTGTTTGGTACACTTTTTCAACATAGGTATTAAGGTATGCATAACTAATACATGAAAATTTATGGTATTAGTAATACAAAAGGTTTTAATGCATGCATTAACATGATTAAAGATACCATTGCCCCTCAAAATCTTTTTTACATCCTTTCCACCATATTTGTGGAGGGTATATTTGTAAACAAATATATATATTTTTTAGAATTATGCAATGCATGACATTTTTAATCCACCAATTTAATACACCAAACCAAACACTGCATAAGAATCAATCGTACCATAACTATTGCAAACATAATACCAGCATTACTAATACACCCTATTCAACGTTATTCTAATACACCCTACCAAACGACCCCTTATTGCTAAAATAAAGATTGCTTAAGATAGCGGTAGAATACAAATTTGAACTTATCACAAAAAAAAACTAAAAATTCTTAATAAATGAATTTAGAATCACTATTAAGTACAAAATGACATCAAATTGTAGGTAAAAATTGTAAGATAAAGGGGCAAAGGGAACATAGAGTCAAGTTGATCAATTTCACAAAGATGAGAAAAAAAGAAAGAAAAATTATCTTGACACAAAAGAATTTACTTAAAAAGGGTCTGGAGATTGGTAAATTCAAAAGTAAAGTAGACACTGTCTTTCTATGATCACCGGTCAGTAGCTGATATTCAGATATGAAGGGAAGAATGTTTATAGTCAAAAAGCACCTGATTTTTCATGTTCGAATGGGGAGGGGAGGAATGGTAAGTTCAAATAGGTCATTCTTAATGGAAATGCCTAACTCAAAAATGACTAGGTTTTTCAATCTTGGTGAAACAAAGAGTGTGCATAAGCGTTGGCAGTTATACTTCTGTAGATTATTAGAAAATTACATGTTAAAAACCATTATGTATGGATATACATACTGCGAAACAAAGAGAAAGTAAAACAATTAATACTATTGCCATGCAACATATTTCATCTTCGACATATTGCATCGTCAAATTAAGAGATTGGATCATTTCGAAAGAAGGTGATTGAGTTGGCTTCAAGGTAAGGAAGTAGGGAATGCATATCTGGGAGAAATGCTTTCTTCATTTGTCATACATGGTTATTAGTCTATGATCTACCACCAGTACGACTAAGAAATGCATTATACTTACTGGACTTTGGAAAATAGGTGCTGCTTGTTTGTTTGGGCACTATGGCACATATTTATGGTATTATCCTATCCTTGAAGTTGTGTTGCTGGGATCTAGTCATTGTATCAGAATCCCGCTTTTACTTGTTTTATATCTTCTCATAGTTAATTTAAAAAGGATTGTTAAATTTTAGCTCTTCAAAATTCAACTGATGTTGACCAAACTCTTTTCAGGGACATGGAGCTTGTGACTTCAAACTATGGCTAGATTCTGAGGAAGCAGTAGCACGAAGCACCAAAGTAAATGAAAGCACTAGTTCATATCTGTCGACATTGCCTAGCATTGATGTCAGTCATGTATCTAGTGACTTGGTTGAGGAATGCAATGTAAGATTTGGAGTCGGTCATACGGACACATCCCCTGAAGAGATTTATAATCACCTCAACACTTTTCCTGCAACAACTGGACCAGTGAAGAGTCGCACAGTAATTTTAGAGGATTTAATTGGAGAGGACGAGGTGTTGGATGAACCTTCAAGAAAGCACCGCAAAAGATTGCGATATGGTGAGCTGAAATTTGGTGATACTTCTCTTCTCTCTTCAATTGGCTGTGTGCAATTGCCAACAACCAAATCAAGGAACTGTTTGGCTGAAGAAAGGCTTCATCTGTCTCTTCTGAAATCTGAGGGGGAGATTCATCCAATACAGACTAAAGTTCGCAAACAGATTCTTGTAGAGGTTTCAGGTTCGTGTAGAAACTTACTTTTCTTCTCCTATTTTCTGATTTGTTTCCAATGATCACTCACCTAGTAGACATGAGTCCCTGACAGGTATTTATGTTTCTTTATTTTGTTCTTTTTAATCCTTTCCCTTGCAGGTTCATTTGGTTCTTCCGTAGCTCATTCTTTTGCCTCACCAATGCATTTGGTGGCAACAGTGGATTGGATGTTGAATTCTATTCATCAAAATTTAGATCTTGCACTTCAGGGTTGGTGGGGAAGGCTTGTGTTCCGTCCTCCTCGGTGCTTGATGGTACCCTCGGTAGAGCGTTTTACTTCCTGTAAGTTTTTTTTTTCTGCAACTGCATAATATTTTATGCTCCCTCTACCCCCTACTCTCTCCACAAAATGAACCATGAACCAAAAGGGGTGACTTCATTTTTAATCTATTTGCAGATATTTTTTCTCCTGAGCCCATTTTTATCCTTCAAGATATGGGTGAAGAAGATGATGCTTCCCTAGCCACTCAGCCAAGAAATCTTTTACCAACTGAAATTAACATTTGTACAGTGCTTACTGTTGATGAAGATGTGCAGCTCCTAGACTCTCTCAAAAAAACGTATGATGGAAAAAGTTTCCATGGAGGTGGACAAAGCAACATTATGAGGTGTTCGATCTCAAAGGTGTTTTTGCAGGCTGTTGATCGTCTTCAGAAGGATCTTCTTACCCTTTTTGAGTCTATGGATATCAAAGATCACATGACCATGATCCAGGAGGCAGATGTTACTTTTGCTGCTCTGGACCACTTAGGTGTTGATCGCCAACATTTTAGTGAACGAGTAAAGGCTTTTAATTCTTCTGTATCAGCACTGGCAAAAATTGAATGCTCTATATCCAGTGATCAATGTTTTGAAACCCTGGTTAATCACTGGATTTTGGAGAAATTAAAATTGGATGAGCTTTCTCATGTTCATTTTGAGGCAATTAATGTTTCTACTCTTGCTGAGCAACACCGTCTAAACCTTAAAACTGAAGCTTCTGTGGTTAGAGCCAGGCTTTCTCAAATCGAGGCTGAATTATCCCATTGTGAGGTGGAGAACTCAGCTCTGTGGTGCAGCTTGGAACATATCAGGGAAGAGAAGAAAAAATCTGAGGAGTGTCTTTCGATTGCATTCAAGGAGCTGGAGAATGCTCAAGAACTCAGGAAACAGAGAGAAGTGGAGTGAAATGTTGCTATGCTTTGTGAATAAATCTGGTTACTATGTGTGCTTTGTAACAATGATGATGTATAGAGGGGGTGCAAATCCTGTATGGTTTCAGTTTGCGAGATACCTTTGTGTCTACTTCACTACCATGATGAATTACAGAAATCTGAAGTGGTCCATAGTTTCTGATAAATAACTGATTGGTGGTGATATGGTAATCAAATTTTGCATTTCGAGTGCGGTTGCTTGGAACAGGATTGTGGTGGGGCCGTGGTGGTCATGATTCCATTTATGTAATTGAACTGTATGAGCTAGGGAACGCAGAGGGACCATTACTCTTGAAAGTGTATATTTGGGTTTGTGTTTTGTTACGTGTTATGAAGCTTTCACCAATCCTTTATCCATAGCAGCAGATGTATTCACTTGCGCTATTGTGTATTGTGCTATGTGTAGATGTACTCTTCCGTCTTGCGACAAGAACTAGACCAATATTTGTATAAACTTGGATCGACTTTCCAACTTTCATGCATTGCGTGCACTAATGTAATTACCTCTGTAAACTGTATTTTTATTGTGTGCAGAAGAAGAGTAACTCTCTTTATTTGATCATCTAAATCATGACATCTTCAGTTATCCATGTAGCCATTCGTAGGCACATGTTTGTTTCCAGAATAGAAAATGTACCAATCCATTTACTTTAGAGTTTCTTTCCTCTTTTAGTTGCTACTTGATATATATTGGGAGTTGCCATTAGTAGTGTAGACCAGAAAGGGAAAGTCATGCTTTGCACGGCCCAATCATCATTATTTGAAAATTCGTAATATTTATTTGTGGTACATTTAATTTTTTAAATTCAATAATTTTTTTTCTAATAATAATATAATATTAATGATATAACATTAATATTCAAAATAAAAAGTAATTTATAGATAAAAAGATGGACAAATAAATAAAAAAAATTAAGTTTTATAACATTGTAAATATTTAATATGTTTTTTATACTAAAAATTCATTTATGTAGATTAGGTTTTCTTATAATAATCATCATTATTTGGAAATTAGTAATGTTTATTTTGTGGTACTTTTAATTTTTAAATTTAATGATATTTTTTTTCTAATAATAATATAATATTAACAATCTAACATTAATATTCTAAATAAAAGATGTAATTTATAGATAAAAAATGGACAAATAAAGCAAAAAATTACGTTTATAATATCGTAAATATTGCTACACTTAATTAAGTAGTACTTATTTAATATTTCAAAAAATTATTAAATACCTCTATTACTTGATATATAATTAAATTATAATGGAGCAAATAGAGACCTTTTCTTTCCGAAAATATGTTGAAGCTACTAATTCTTGCAGGGAACCCACATGAAAAAGAGATAAACTACAGAGGAGGTGCCTTTTTGTCTATTATGAAACATGTTCATACAATATAACATATAGTACAATTAGGGGAGTTTGATTATTGGTTAGAGTTATGCAGGGTTTAGTTATATAGGTATTTGTTATGCAGGATTTAGTTATGCGAGCATTAGTTATATATGCATTATTTAGTTATGTAAAGATTACATTACATGAATTATTAACTACTGAATATTGATTTTAATATAAATTAATATATATTATTTACAAATAAAATAAGTAAGCAAATAGTACAATTTCTCCTTTAAAAAAATAAAGAAAGGAATTTTCTCTATACTTAACTAGGAATTCTGTGTTTTTTTTTCTCTTTGTTTTTTTAATGTTTAAAGCTTATAAAAATAAAATACTATTAGTATATTTCAAGTACATTATACTATTCTATTTTATATAATGTAAATTTCTATCAATATGATGCATGTGTTGTTTGTACATTTTTAGTATACCAAATTTATAAATTATATATTAATTCACATTCTAAATAAAAATTTAATACATGATAATTAAATATGTGGATATATTTAGTATATCTAATGCGAATATATAATTAGCATATGCGCTATCAAAATTATACATTCATATTCATAATATTAATAAATATTTATATTTTGATTTTAAATGAAAACAAATAAAAAGTTGCTTGTATAAAAAAAAATAAGAAACAAAAGTAGTTGGGAAAATAGAATAGTTATGTAAAGTTTTTAATAAAAAGGATTTAAAAATAAATTAATAGGGATAAATGTGTAATTTATCTTTTTAATAATGTATAACTAATACCCATATAACTTATTCCACATTTTATCCTGCATAATTTATACATAGTTTCCTTCATAAGTTATGAAGTATTAATTATGTAGGATTACAAAAAACGCAACCAAACACTGTATAAAATTAATACATGAGTAACTTTTATACAATATTTAAAACTTATCAATCAAACATAGTATAAGTCATGTTGACTTTTCAACCTAATAAAAAACTTTTACCAAATATAGTAAAATTAATACAATGTTTTATACATGAATAACATGCCCTCTTATACCGTAACCAATGGCCCCTTAAAGCTTAAAGCTCTCAAGTGGAAAGCCTTAGATGACTAAAACACCCCTTAATTCAATTTTATCCTGTACTGGCCGCTTAATGCCACCTATATAATAAGAGAAAATCAACACATAAACTTTGCTGATGTTTCTTATGTAACTTGGTATATTTTTTATGTCAGAAAGGAAAAAGAAAATCAAGAAATCTTCTACTCCCTAATGATTTGCTATGGAAAGAAGATATGAATTTGATCCGATGTTATTATGAAATCATTAAGATACACATTAAACATGTACTATTTAGTTTCTAATTAGTGTGTTGATTGGTATTTTACTCAACTTAAAGTATTACTCCTTTTCAATTCAATTTGTTTGTTTGTACCAAAGTTTTCCTAATAGTAGACATATATGAAAAAATTAAGGAGTTATGAATAAAGTTAGTATTTTTTTAAAAAAAATATTATTTATTTATTTTTTTGCTCAAAACAGACTTAAAAAAACAAAAAAATTGAATACCTACATTCTTTACCCGTGGAATATATTATTTTTTAAAAAAAAAAAAAAGCGGCGTGGGCGTCAGTAGTACATCACGTTTCGAGGGAATAGATAATGTGGAAAACCCGACGTTTCATTGATGCATATGGTGGGTAATTAAGCTTTGCTTTGAGAAATTAGAACAAGTCTTGCTCTTACAAGTTTATCCATCCATGGCTGCAAAGGCCTCCCTCTTCTTCTCTCCCTCGGAGTGCTTTCTCACAACTCGTCTCTGCAAACTCTTCCCCACTACTCAAAAACCCTCTTTTCCCTCTCCTTCCTCCTCTTCTATTACCTTAACCAATGTCCTCAATGCCGATGCTGTATATACCAAATTGCCTCCCCGACTACGGAATGCAAGACAGGAGCAGGAGCGAGACGCCATTTCTCTACTCAACGAGCGAATTCGCCGGGAGCATGCTAAGAGAGATCACTCCCCTCTTAGACCGGCCATGGATTCCGAGGAGGCTGATAAGTACATTCAGCTCGTGAAAGAGCAGCAGCAAAGGGGCCTCCAGAAGCTCAAAAGCGACAGAGCCAGACAAGGTGCTCCACATGATGCAGCTCAACCTACTTTTAGCTACAAGGTGGACCCTTACACTCTCCGTTCCGGCGATTACGTGGTCCACAGGAAAGTTGGAATTGGACGATTCGTTGGCATCAAATTTGACGTTCCAAAGGATTCCAAGGAGCCTATTGAATACGTCTTTATTGAGTACGCTGACGGTATGGCTAAATTACCCGTTAAGCAGGCATCTCGTTTGCTCTACCGTTACAATCTGTAAGTACAGCACTCCTTCTTTATTTACCACCTTGTTATAGATTTGTATGCAGTACTTGTAATTCCTTGCAAAACTACTTTTTATTACCATTGGTTTCATTGTCCCAAGCTCCTGAGCTTATTGAGCCACAACTTATTACACTGCTGGTCAATTCCCCCTTTTGGTATTTAAAATTATGCAGTAGTGGAGAAGATTTTTGCATACTCACCAATACGAATGCTGCTTCGATCTCCAATACAACTTGAAGGGGCGTTCTTTTCAGTTCCTAATAGAGGGCATAGCTCTGACAAAGAATCATGTGCTGTCCAATTCTCTTGTCATAAATTCCCAGCAATAGACCATCCCCCAAACAATAGGCAAATTTCCTTAATACTAAAGGAATTTTGATTTTTCAAGTATAAACTTTGCGTTGCACCTCTCGATCTAAGCAATTTCTTGAATTAACATTTTTTCCGGTTAGGATGATACTTCCTCACTAGATCACTTAAAATGCATTTTCCATTCAAGTTAGCCTCTTTTCCTTAGTCACAAGCTACCTGCTCTCCAACCCTTGTTAGTCCAGCATGCTTCTTCGTGCCAAGGAAGTAGGCATCTAGCAGTGAGATGGGGTTCTGATTCTCGTTAGCTCAAGTGGCAAAAGGTGGAGGATTTGTGGCTTAGGTCGCAGGTTCAAGCCCCACACCATGCAAAGCGAAGCCCGGTATTTAAGTGGAGAAGGGTAGAGGGGCGGGTCCATTATCCACCGAGTTTAGAAGGCTGTGATTGGTTCAAAGGGCGGGTCACAGACGAATTTCTCGGTTATCAAAAAAAAAAAAAAAATTATTGATAGAGAGAAACACGCTTTGCCTTTTATTATCCTTTATCACCACCATTGGAAAGACTCTCTTGAGTTATGAATAACCGTGGAGCCAAGGGAAACCTGGAAATGTCATTTATTATCAATTCGTGTGCCAGAGAGATAGTCTAGATTACTATTTGATTAGTGCTTTTTTAATGATTCAGCCCTAATGAAACCAAAAGGCCACGGACTTTGAGCAAGTTAAGCGATACTAGTGCATGGGAGAGGAGAAGGATGAAGGGAAAAGTTGCAGTTCAGAAAATGGTTGTAGATCTAATGGAGCTATACCTACACAGGTTAAAACAAAAAAGGCCTCCATACCCAAAGACTCCAGCTATGGCTGAATTTGCATCTCAGTTTCCTTTTGAACCCACACCGGATCAGAAACAGGTTTTTAATTGTCTCTTCTGTATCATTTAAATTCTGACGTCCACCTGCATGCCTTCTTCCGCAAAATATCAGCTGTTGTTGGTTCTTTCTATGGGTATAGTTTAGCTGCAATTGTTGTTTTTCATCCAGTTGGTTCAGCAAGACATATATGAAAATTGTAACAACACAAAAATAACAGTGTTGTTGTCTTGCCACATTCTATTCAGAATAACTTATTGCTTCTCATTGTGCGGAAAGTGTAGTTATCTTGGGACATTTTAGTCAGAGTAACCTATTGCCTGAAAAGTTCAATCATTTTTACTGGTTTACCTATAATGGAAAACCTCTTTTGTTTCTTACAGTTTTGAATTCCAATGACAGGCTTTCTCAGATGTAGAAAGGGACTTGACAGAGAGCGAAAATCCAATGGACAGATTAATTTGCGGAGATGTTGGTTTTGGTAAAACTGAGGTTGCACTGCGTGCCATCTTCTGTGTAGTCTCTGCAGGGAAGCAGGCTATGGTTCTAGCGCCAACAATAGTTTTAGCTAAACAACATTTTGATGTTATCTCAGAGAGATTCTCAAGATATCCTAACATAAGAGTTGGACTTCTTAGCAGGTTTCAGGTGCATAACTTGATTTTTATCAATATGTTGCTGATGCCTAAGAAGCACTTTCTACTTGAATGTCTACTCTTCATCATTTGAATAGTAGGTGGTTTTGTAAAAGAATGTGGTTGCGCCCGACCTTCGATGTTAAATATTTGCTCATAATGTTTTCTTGCAAAACCTATCTTCTCATATTTCATGATTTCTTAAGATTAGCTTTCTTGACAATAGGTCCATGGCAAGCAAAAATATCTTATGTTCATTGGAGTGCCTTATAATAAGGGATTCTGTTGATATACTTCCATGAAAGTTAAGCTGACATAGACGCATTTAATCTTATGTCCATTGAGGAATTTATGCAGTTTGAGATCGTTTCACAAATCATGCTTAATTGATTTATTTATTTTTCTCTAAGGGTAACTTGTATTCATATTAAAAAAAGACTTAGATCAAACAGGTTCTTTGCTGATTGTTATTTATTTCGAACTTACATAAATTTTAAAAAAATCACCTTGTTGAAATGGTTTAATATTATTTAATATATGTATACTCCTCTTAATTATTGTCTACCTCTTTGATTATTAAGAAGAAAAACCAAAAGAATGACCATTTAAATATGCAAGGAAGTGCACCAAACTAGAAATGATGTCTTCTTCTCTTTCTTTTTAGTATTTTCCTTCCAAAATCTGAGTGGTTTATGGTTCTCAATGTGAACTTCTTAAATATGTTATTTTAGTTTTAGTTCTTTGGTGTTGACACTGTTGTTCACCTTGTCCAAGTAAACACCATATCCTTATTCAAAGTCCTAATTTTAGCTTTCTTTGCCATCAACTTTTGCTCACTCAAGACCAAGTCAGAGAAAGAGGAGTACTTGAGTATGATTAAAGACGGACGTGTGGACATTATTGTTGGGACTCATTCACTACTTGGCAATCGGGTTGAATATAATAATCTGGGTCTACTTGTGGTTGATGAGGAACAGGTATTTCCAGATATCTAAATGCCATTATATTTTGGATTCTCTTTATATAACCGTGGTATCGTGGCCAAATTGCGCGCACCTTGACTAATCCCACTAGATGCCACCTCCCACCAGCAACAAGCACCATATACCAGGTAACTCTATCCACCCAGGCTAGGACAAATGGGAAGACCTAGTGTTCCTGTCTCTGCTGGGATTTGAACTTGAGACCTCATCATTCTTAACCCAGTACATTGACCACTAGGCTACACACTTGGGTGCCATCATATTTTTTGATTATTTTCTTGTCATTTGCATCAAAAGGAAGTAATGTTTCAAATTTAGTCATGGATGAAATAGGTTGGTTACTTCTGTGAGTAAGGCCTTATAACGAGGAAAAAGTATGTGTAAACTCACTCTTTCTAATTTTTGTTTCCCTTATATAAATCAATCTCATTGATCTAAAACCTGATAATGCATTCTTCGTTTGATCTATAATAAGGCCAACTATGACTATTTTTTCTTATTATCCCGTGTTTATAAAAAGCTCAAAAGAAACTTTATCCAAAACCCAAAAATGAAAAAAGGTATATTAGCCTGAATAAAACCATGAAGATTCAAGGGAAAGGTGTATTAGCTTGTTAGATGGGGCAAGCCTAGGGTGCTATTTCTTTCTTTTGATAGGGTCCCATGATGAAGTGGAGGGTTATGGCCAAGCTGGTGTTCATTTATTCACGGTACTAAGTTTTCTCGTTATCACTTAAATGGATAGTAAACTGAATTTGTTGAAGAAGATAGTTAACCCTTAACCTTTCCCTGTTAGTGTGTGTGTGTGTGAGAGAGAGAGAGAGAGTGTTTGTGTGTGTCTCTGTGTGTGAGTGTCTGTCTTTTGGACATCCTTCATACCTATAACCGATTCATCATATTTGATCTCCCTCTGAATTACTCTTTGTCCTTTCAGAGGTTTGGCGTAAAACAGAAGGAGAGGATTGCTTCATTTAAAACTTCAGTGGATGTACTCACACTTTCAGCAACGCCTATTCCAAGAACTCTATATTTAGCATTAACTGGATTTCGTGACGCTAGGTAATACCACCGAGTTTGTTTCAATTTATCCAAGCCCTGGATGGCTGTGATGAAGTATCCACTGTACTGTTGGGCAATCCAGCAGCTGAAATTGGGTATCATTCATTTAGCTGTGTCAATGTTGGCTAGATTTGACCAATTGTGAAGTTACCTTCAAGTCAATGTTTTGCCTGCTCAATTTTTTTGACTGTTTTGCTTTTTGGCTGCCTTCATTTTCTTTTCCACTCTAACAGTTTGATCTCAACACCGCCTCCTGAGAGAGTTCCGATAAGAACGCATCTTTCAGCTTACAGTAAGGACAAAGTAATATCAGCTATCAAGCATGAATTGGACCGTGGTGGCCGAGTTTTTTATGTCTTGCCCCGCATTAAAGGTAATGCATTTTGTGCCTTTTATTCACATTAATTGTGAGTAGCATTATGTAATTTGGTGGCCAGGCTGTAGAGGAGTTTGCTGAAGTTCATCCATTGTACTCGTTGTAGTTACATGGGTTTGTCTATTAATTGCAGGTCTTGAGGATGTTATGGAATTCTTAGAACTGGCATTTCCACATGTTGAAATAGCTATTGCTCATGGAAAGGTAATTTTGGGATTTAATGAGTTGGCTTTAAGTTCTGCAATTGAAGGTCAATCAATCAATCATTTGATCAATCAACTGTGTGATACCCTGTGACTTAAGCTGTTATGGAACTCTTTAAGCTTTCTTCCATAGCTTCCACATTTACTAAACCTTGTTCTTCATTGAAGTTCTCTTCTGGACTGTCTGATGCCTTTTGACTAAGCATACATGAATCTAGGAAACTTTATGAGGCAGAACACCATAAGAGAGGAATTGAGAATTGATTTATCATATGGGAGTAAAAATTTTCGGGTATGAAAGTCAAACGCTTATTGTTCATAGGTCTTATGTTTAGTGGTACAGTTGGAGGGTATATTTAGACCTTTTGAGATAGTCCAGGGGCATTTTTGGCCCTTTTCCGTACAACTTATTGAGATTAAACTAGTCACGGCAAATTATTTAGTATTGGAGTGAAATGGGCCTGAAGAGAGCAGAATAAATGATTCATGTATCCAACTCCAATTGACTTGGAACTGAAACGGGGTTGATTGATAGATTGATTATTCTGGTGGGACAATATGTTGAAAATTACTTTGTAATAATTTTTAGCATAATAAGTTGTTAGGTTTAGGATAAATTTGAAATTTAAATTTCTATTAGGTTGTTTTAGTTGTTGGGTTAATTTAGCTTTTTTGAATTTTTGTTGTAAAGATTTTCTACGGATTATGTTTTCAAGTTGGCTGCTCAAAGCCCTTGTAAAATTATGGAGAGACATTTTCAACCCTTTTTGTTGCACCACTTCAAAAAAACCACCACTTCCGGGATCTATGAGTTCTTCTAAAGAACTATTTTTAACCCGTTAGGGCTAGTTTTAACCCTTCAAGGCTAATTTCAACCCGTGCTTATTTTCAACGCGCCGATTATTTTCAACCAATACCAATTTTTAACCTATTTTCAACCATGACAAGCAACCATCACTTTTTCAATACCCCACAAATTTTCACCGAAGAAAATTATCAAATTTGGTCTGTGAGAATGAAATGATATTTTGAAACCTATGATTTATGAGATGTTGTAATGGAAGAAAGATCCTTACAAACACTCCTTGCAGGTCCTATCACTGTCCAGATGAAAGAACTTTCAAAAGAGTTTTCAAACAAGATAAGATTATTGAGGGTGTTTTTTAAGTACAAAACCAAAAGAAGAAAAAGAAAGAAGAAGAGGAAGATCAATATAAAAAATTGTGCAAGTTTAAAATAATCAAAAGAATTCAGCCCCAATTGCCAACTTGATTTTATCAAAAGAATTCAGCCCCAACACAATAATGAGAGCAAATTTCTTTAAAGAGTCATGTCACCTTGTTGCAACAGCAATGGTGGCTGATATTACATATTCTGTATCACTGGTACTAAAGTAGAGTTCAAGTTATTGGTGCATTTGTTCTTGCTATTGCTCTAAAAAATTTATGTTTTTTTCATAGTATTAAACTTTGATAGAATACTTATGTTCATTCAGTCTTTAGACATAATCTAAGATATGAACTCATATTTACATAGCATCTACACTGCATTATTCAGTTCTAGTGGTCTCACATGCCATTTCATCTTTTTTGGCAGCAATACTCTAAACAGCTTGAGGAAACTATGGAAAGATTTGCACGGGGAGATATTAGAATTCTTATATGTACAAACATAGTAGAAAGCGGCCTTGATATTCAAAACGCAAACACAATCATCATTCAAGATGTTCAGCAATTTGGACTTGCACAATTGTATCAGGTTTTTACATTCTCTTGCCTAAACGAACAGCAAGATTTTGGTGTCATGTTGTTTTCCATCCCTATTGGTAGTTTTTTCCTCCACTGTTTCAGTTACATTAAACCAGGAAGCAAATCATTTGTTTTTATCTGTTGAATTTTCTTTGGCATAAGTGATAGAAACATAGTTTATTTTGACGCAGCCTTTTGTTCAATTTTACATGAATTTGATATTCCTTGACAGCATGTGCTGTTTTCCCAGCTCTGAGTTATATAGAATCTCCCTGCTTCCTTAATATACCTGATTAATCACACTAGACAGTTAATGGTGCTAAAGGAGAAAATTTACCTTTTGGGATAACTTAGGTAGCTGGGGTTTAGTGTAGCAAGTATTTGTTACATTCGAAAACTCCTTGTAGTCTTGGGATTACTTGAAGTTCAATAGCATATAAAGTATTATTTTCCTTGTAGTGGCATTTCAGTCAAGCTCAGATTTTTATGAGACAAGGAATTGTTACAGAGAGAACAAATGTCGTTGAACCAGCCTTTCTGTGATATTTTGTGAAGTCTTCTCTTGTTTCTTTCATGAGGAATTTCTGGGGTTTGGTTCTCTTGTGATGTTAACCATGGGAAACCACTGGCCTGCTATTGCAGCTGTGGTGATGAAGTCAATCAATTGTATTGATTACTAAAGTTGATTGGTCAAAGATTTTCAGCCCTTAATTTATTAACTTGGCCCCTGCCGCTGTTAGCTAAATGATTAACTTGTCTCTTAATAGCTTATGGTCGACACTGTAGATTTTGCAGTTAGATGTCTTTTAGCAGATTTTATGAGACTCATATCATGACCATGGGATAATCTGGACATGATGATGTGCTTCTGACAACTCCATATCTTTACTTTGCAGATTCTTAGCTATTGTTGTTATTGATTGTTATAATTTGAATTGCTGTGACTTCTATACTCTTTCTAATTCCTACTCCCTCTTTGATTATTGTAGTTGCGTGGAAGGGTCGGACGGGCGGATAAGGAAGCTCATGCACATTTATTCTATCCTGACAAATCACTTCTTTCAGACCATGCACTAGTATGCTCTTTTTCCTCTATATTTTTTTAATGACAGGATATTTAGGAGATGGTTCATATATTCTGTCTTCTTGCCTTTATTCTGGTAATGTTGTGGTATTTTCCAACAGAACAGGGGTTCTAATTTATCAAGGATGAATTCCATGATATGCATGTTGTGTGAAGTTATTTGCAGAAGATTGATCTTTATTATGGCTGTAACATGGCATTCGTTTGACAATTTAGGAGAGGCTTGCTGCTCTTGAAGAATGCTGTGAACTTGGTCAGGGTTTTCAGCTTGCAGAAAGAGACATGGCTATTAGAGGATTTGGCAATATTTTTGGCGAGCAACAGACGGGGGATGTCGGCAATGTGGGCATTGATCTATTCTTTGAGATGTTGTTTGAAAGCTTGTCAAAGGTCTGTTTGCATCATCCTTTTATTCCATTAGTACTGGTTACAAAGATAAAATTCACTGGTATGTGCCTAAGATAGGATTGGTTTCTGCATGCTATCCTCCCTTAGTTTGAGATTATGATATTTGTATGCATCAATAATGTACCTTTCACCCTTCGGGGTGGCCCAGTGGTTTGGGCTTGGGACTTCCATGTTGGAGGTCTCAAGTTCGAAACCCCTTGCCAGCGAAAGCAAAGGGGTTTTGCCTTCTGGGTCGAGCTCGTCGCACCGGGCTTGCCTAGTGCGGGTTACCTCTCCTATGTGGTTTGCAGCTATTGCATAGGAGCGGGGGTTTTACCTTGTGCGCACCCAAAGGGTAGCGGCTGCGGGTTTCCTTGTCATAAAAAAAATAAAAATAATGTACCTTTCAAAATAAAAGGTAATGAGATCTGTTATCTTATGTTATTCCAGGTTGATGAGCATCGTGTAATATCAGTTCCTTACCCTGCAATGGAGGTATTTAGTGCTCTCTATATTTTCTATAAGTTGATACATTAATCGAGTACAAAATCCATTGTACGTCTGTGGTTGTGTCCCATTCTCCAATACCTAATCTGTGCTGCTCTTTTGAGGAACTGTCATTAATTGATTTTTAAAATGATTGGTTAGAATGTCAACTAGAGATATTCGGATCTTAAAATAGGAAAAATTTTGGGACACTATTTTGAATTAGTGAATGTTGAGCCATGTACAACCAGAATTTGCCTAACTACTATAGTGAATTATGAGCTTTTCATAAACACACCCAATTAGGCTTTCATTATGTTTTTATCGTCGAAAGATATACTAGTCTACTATGGATCAGAAAGAACTTTATCAACTCCTTAACAGACAAGAATCACAAACTAGACTTGACAATCGAGATGCATATGCACGATCATGTTTTTTCTTTGTTCTTTCGGTAATTATGTATAAGTTGCAGTTATAAAGAACATATAAACAAGTTCTCTCACTATTATTTCAAAATTAAAGGGTGTCTTCTTGAGATTAGCTATTAAATATATGAAAAGTTCTGAAAGATTAGGTACTAAAGTATTCAATTTTCAGAGTGGGGTGAAATTTTTCAAAAAAATTCATTCCATCTCAATAGATATGACTTGACTTAATGTATGTCGACTGTTAGGAGTAAAGTATTTGATCAATTAGTACTTTGGGTTTTGATAAAAGAGTGTTGAAAATAATAGTTTAAACACTAGGTGATTTCTTCTAATCTTGTTAAGTCTTGATGGACAGAGTTACCCGATACCTGTGCTGGTGGGGAGGTAGTAGGTACCTCTTGAAATTAGTCGAGGTACATGCAAGCTGACCCCGAACACCATGGTTATAAAAAAGAAGTATGGAAAAGTGAAGTTGTTAGTTTAAACGATGTGGCATCAAGTTTGAATTATCTAGGATAGCATCAATTAGATTATTTCATTTTGTTGGAGGAGAGGATTTTCAAGATTGTGAAAGTTGTCAACTATTTTATGTTGCTCCAAAAAAAAAAATATGTCAAGTGTTTTGGTTATATGGAGAATTAATTAAAAGTGAAAAAATAGTTAGTAATCTAGAGGTTTTTTAAGTAATTGGGCAATTATACGTCTTATATGAAACGTTAAAGGTATAAATCACTACGTTATTGCATGAAGTTTTGTTAAAAGGGCACAAGAAAGAATGCAAGGAAACAACGACGAAGATAAGAAACTATACAGTAATAAATTATCAATCGGAAGACTGGAAGTCATGCAATATCTAGTTTCTTCAGTTGAGTCTCTAATTTACTGCCTTGTCATCGTCTCTTGCTTCGGAACATGTAATAAGAGTACTAGGTAGAAAAATAAAGACAAATTGCTTGGAATTGGAATGCATGATCAGGGAATTAAGCTGGGTTAGTTATCTAAATGTTGAGCATGACCTCACTGGTCCGCTAGGCATGTGACATGTGGAAACGGCTTTGTATAGGAAACTACAGTCTGGTGGTTCTACAAATAGCTTGTAAGAGTTTGTGTCTCCTGTTAAAGTTATTCTACTTTCATATCCATTATGAAAGATATAGCTTATAGTTTATCTGCTGAACTAATTCCATTGGCAATTGCAAATACCATTGTGAAAGATATAGCTTATAGTTTATCTGCTGAACTAATTCCATTGGCAATTGCAAATAATGGGTATAACCTTTCAAAATTCTTTCACTTCCTCTTCAGCTTGATATCAATATAAACCCTCATCTTCCTTCTGAGTACATAAACCATTTGGAGAACCCCATGCAAATCATCAATAGCGCTGAAAAAGCAGCTGAAAAGGACATTTTCAACTTGATGCAATTTACGGAAAATCTGAGGCGTCAGTATGGCAAAGAACCTTACTCTATGGAAATCCTATTGAAAAAGCTTTATGTCAGAAGAATGGCAGCAGATTTAGGAATTAGCAGCATTTATGCTTCAGGAAAGATGGTTGGCATGAAAACAAACATGTCAAAAAAGGTTTTCAAGTTGATAACTGATTCAGCAACTTCAGATATTCATCAGAATTCTCTGATATTTGAAGATGGCCAAATAAAGGTGTGGAATTGTTGATTTTACTATCTTCTCTATACCTATACTAATGCACTAAGGTTGCATAATCTTCATTTGAAAGAAATGGAAAAAAATAATGTGCAAGCCATGTTTTCCATATTTAAGTGGCTGTGTAATGATGTGTCTTATTCAGGCTGAACTGCTCTTGGAGCTACCTAAAGAACAGTTGCTGAATTGGATCTTCCAATGCCTTGCAGAATTATATTCCTCATTGCCGACCTTGATAAAATATTAGTCCTTTCAATGAACTGTGATTCTTACATCATCTAGTAGGCAGCCGCCCCATGGCCATTGCCCATCGCTATAATAGGGTCCTGGGGGGTGGTTTAATTAAGAGTGCTAGAAGCTTGTCTCTCATCAGCGGCTGTCTCCACATGTACAGTATGAAAACTTGAGATAGATCTGTATCATATATTCAAGCAGATTGTGTTAACCAACTGGCACTTTCCATTCCTCACGGGCAGTCAATTTATATCAGAAGTAAAAGCCACGATGAGTGCATTGCCTTCTGAGATGAGGTACTTAACTTTTGAATTCAATGAGGTTTATCTTTGGTCTGTTCTTTTTATCTTTTCATTTTCTATTTTTACATTGTCTCCTAATCGTCAGAGACCTGGTTTGCTTTTCACTGTGCAGGATTAACAGAGTTGTTTAAATATAGGATATAGGATATATTGATGGACTATAAAAAATTAGGATTCTGAATAGGGGAAGAACATGGATCATATATTGTCTTTCACGTTCCCTGGGGCTGGACCCATGCCTCCTTTCTCTTTATGTTAGATGTACTCTTCGTGACATTTTCTTTCTTCTGAATTATGGCGCTTCAAGGAATTTGTGTTACATATTTATTTATTCAAAAAATTTGGGACAAATGTGATTATAAATTTAAGAGCTAATTTCAAATATATACAATAAAGTAATTTGTTTACAACAAATATAGTCATATTTTATTTACTTAAGAACTAGCCAAAAATGATAAAAAGTATACACTGTCTATCCAATATAGCTTACTAAAAGTCATAGAAAGTTACATATACATGTGGTATTCACGGATTATACATTATGATATACTCAAAAAGCTGGATATGCCCTAACTATATGTGAAATATACACATGAAGTGTACACTAACTATCCAATCTTGATCATCTCAAAGTCAAGCAGTTTCAAAAAATTAAATATGACATGTCTCGATATTTCGAGTAGTTTAATATATAATTTACTTGAATTGATTTATGTTTTTTGTGATACGTTGAATTTACAAAAGAAAAAACGATGGAAGAGATGAAGAATGAATAGCAACAAAAGAAGAAGATGATGAAGAACAACCAAGAAACATAGGAAGAAGAATAAGGAATGAATTAGCAACAAAAGAAGATCAGAAGTCGACGACCATTTTTAGGAAATTAGAATAGCCTAATGGCCATATTAAGTAATTAGTAAAAATTGGGTTTAAAAAGTGGTAAATAAAGTTTATGGGCTGATATTTTGCATAATTTATCCTAAATTTTATTGATGCTTCTTATTAGCTAAAAATCACAGATAGATAATAATGAGATTTAATGAGCTGAATGATTCATTTGAGACCAAAAAAGAAATACACTAGTTATGGACAATACAAAAAAAAATAAAAAAAATTTGTCAATTACTGACATTGATTCCAGGGTCTGGTCTAGTCCTCAGAATGTCAACCGAAATGAATCCTACCTTACTGCAAAACTATTGTAAAATCACTAAGAAGTTTCAACAAAAGAAAATATTTCCATACACATTTCAAGCATATTACACTCGATACTTACTACTTTCATGTATTGAGAAACAAAACTCTACCAAATATTTAATAGATAATAAAATATCTCCTTCAAGTATTTGCAACATTCTCGAATTTAAAGGACCGTCTGAATTCTTTATAAGATTTCTCTATTCTCTAAGCTTTGGTAGAATATAAGAGCCAATGTCCAAAAAAATGACAAAATGCTTAATTAAGACTATGCAAAAATCTATTGTCATCAAAATTAATTTACACAAAATGCTATGATTTTATCCAATCGCTCGGCTTGTTGCTTGGGGTGCACAAAAAGGTGTGGTTGTCTGCAGAAGACAACAAGGTACAATCAGCGAGCAGCTCAATAATCCTATTTTGCTATTTCTCCCTAATGAGAAGGATAAGTAATTTTACCAACAAATAAAATGGTATCACATATTTAAGATCACAAGTTTCAAAAGTCTTTAATTTTTTTTTAACATTTTTCTGCTCAATCAAACTATGCTATATTAGATCAAAAAACACAAGTATTTCTTGCACTTCTTATCGTTCTTTGCCAAACCACTTGGTTAGCTGTCAGCTATACAGTATTGATAAAATGTTAGTTTCTTCATAAGTCACAAAGATGAAACTACAGCTTTCACTGCTTTATTTGTTGGTCCTGATAGATAAGGATTTACTTTAATTGAATGAAGTAATGTTATCTCTTCATTAAATATATTTACCTGTAAGTTAGTGAAGGAGCGAGTAGCCTCTCCCTAATAAAGGGTGATGCAGCCGATAAGTACATTTACCCTGAAGCAATCATTAATCTAAAAGTGAAGAAGATGAAATGAAGTGTCCAATTATAACCTTAAGTGATCCTCAGATTGATCACCGTATCTGGTCTTGTAGGCAGCAATCTTCATTTGGAGGAAAAGTTGAGACTCTGATGAATAAAAGTAGCCTTAAGAAATGCAATAGTTCGGATCGAATGAACAAAAAATACAGATTGTTGTAGACCTCACTGACATTGTTGTTTCTGTTGGTTGTAGACCAAAACGTCTCAAGAAGAAAGACCAAAAATTCTAATTTATGTCTTATCAATAAGGTACTTACAATTTATGGAAAGAGAACTGTACAATCCATCCAAAAAAGGACGGAGAAGCAACATGCAACAAAACCAACAGACAGAAAAATTAGAACAGGTCAACACCCCTAAATTCCAGTCTGAACTCTGAAGAAGCGTTTCTCATGAAAACCTAATCGATTGTGCTGCCTGCAAGACCAGAGATTGAGGAACTCGAAAAAGATTGAACAGAATTCTGGAAACACCTTCAAATAGATTGAGAAATTCTAGTAGTAATATTAACAAATCAAAAGCCAATGGGAAAGAACAACGTGAACTGAAAGTATTTAAAACAAAAGGTGAGATAGATGAGTATATTTAGGCAAGTAGAAAAGGCACCAATGTTTATGTAGTAGTTGAAAGATAACCAATTCTCATTTAGAATAAGTTTAAAAGGCCTTTTTTTAGCCTTTTGCTCTACATCTCCTTAATCAAACCCTATCTACAAATCAATGAAGCTCTAGGACATTGGTTGGACTTCTGAGTTGCAAAAAAATTGATTACTACGACAAATTCCTGGGATTTAAAACTACCTTGCATGGAAGGCAATCAACAAAAATGGAGGCCAAGATATTTTTGACTCACCATGCAAGCTTAATAGAGAGATTAAAAACATTTTTTACAACTGTATAACCACCACTGTCCATTCCCATTTCAATAACCTATCTAATCCACTTCCTAATCTTCAGAAGAATTAGAAAGAATAGAATAACCAAACTAGACAACTCCAGAAGAACAACTCCTCTTTCAGGCTTTCAGCCACTGCTGGAAGTATGATTGCATCTTGCCACGATTAACAGCATTTCCAACATTCACAGTAGGAATTATCTTTTCTGGCCTCAGAAACTGCAAAACCAAATATTTTCATAATTGGGATAGAGCAATATTTTGTAAAATTTCAAAAGGAGCTAGCTCCAGAAGACTGAAACATCCACTTGATATTTCTAACAGTTGGCAAAGATGACATTAACTAAATATTCAAGAAGCAAAAAGAATTGTACAAAAACATCTTAACCTGCACAAATTCCTGCAGCTCTATGAAATTAGAATGCTCACTATATGGAACACCTGCAGGAAATTAATGCAGTAGAAGGATTGATTCAATGCCTCAGCCAACTAGGAACCACAAAAGGCAGTCGTAACATTAAGTAAATAATACAAATTATAAATAAAAATAAGTAGAATTTAAACCTCCCAAGAAGCACCTATTTATCTCACCATAAATAGTGATGTTGCCCTTAGAAGTGGGTTTTATTAAGTTTAGATTCTCCCCAATGGTCTCTGAGTAAGTCCAACCTGTAAAAATGTAATGGTAACTGGAAAGGAACTTTTGCATGAAATAAGGGACAAAAATCCACTAAAATAGATGGGTCACAAGCTATAAGTAACAAATATGAGTCACCTGTTGGTCGGAATGACAACATGCTAGTGTACTGTCCGTCTTGTGACGCCAAATAACGCTGCAGAATCTTGGGAAACATCAACAGAAGAAGTTATAAAAAGGAAAACCCATCAATCATCTAAAGAAGGTGCTCATGCAGACCTCAAATCTCAAGGATGATATAGGCAATATGTGCAAAGGTGTATCTTTTCCATTTGTTGACAGATTTTCAGAAATTCCAACCCAACCAAAAGATCGAAGAATGCGCCTCCTGGAGGCATTTGCATATATTTTTACCTATGAAATATTTATTATAAACCCGGTCAGCTAATATTTTGTATAGAAGTTCACTTTCTTATGCAAATAGACAGCATAAAGTTCAGCTTTATTGAGCACATCGTAGGCAAACTTGTAACAAATTGTTGCCTTGTCCCAGAAAGACAAATGAAATTTCAATAGTTTGGTGCCACATGGCATGCTATTCATCCAGAAGGAATTTAGAAACCTAAGTTATAGTAGCAAAGCAGTTTCATCTTCTGCAAAATGGTCAATGTATTTTTTTTCTAGCAACTCATTAGCTCTTAAGCCTATGATGCCTTCGTAGAGTTGCTAGATATTCATCAAGTCATAATATGGATTAAAAACATAAAGATATCAAGAAATTCTCAGAATCTAAGATACCCCCAGTGCCTTGGAAATTGCAGAATACACATGTTCTTTTCCAATGCTGTATGCACCAACAACCACGATGGTTTTTGGATGATTATTCAAATATCTTCTCGTGACACCTACAACAAATTCCAAAACATCTTCTTTTGAAGGAAACCTGAAATAGATATCTCCAAGAAATTAACATCTAGCACAACTGTTAACAACATGCATCCACGACATAGAACAAAGAGAATTGCACCTGTACTTTGGATTGCAATATGTTGTGTCAAGGTAAAGTATATTAATACGTTGGCTTGCAAGAACTGGGTATGATTGCATCAGCTTTGAAGCCCTAAAGTCTCCAGTGTGCAAGTAACATTGTCCATTTGGGAGACGGAAGTGAATGAGAGCAGCACCAGGACAGTGATTAGCATCAAGCATAGTAATTTTGATTCCATTAAAGCTGTACTCAGTACCCAATTCCAGAGGACAGATAAAACTGCAAAAGAATCAATAGAACCTAACTGCCCTGTACAATTGTTTGAGGTGGGAAAGAGTAAAATAACCCAAAAGAAATTGTTCTTGCTAATACACTTGACGAGGGGAAAAAGAGTCCGTACGATGGACTAACATAAAGACAGATCCTAAGCAAGCGAGCTGTGAGGTTGGTACAGTAGATAGGTCCATGTGACCATCCTTTGGTCAAGCCAATATAATGATCAGCATGGAAGTGACTAAGGAAATAGGCAGAGCAGCCTTTGACTGAACCATAGCAGAATGCATCAACAGTGAAGGGCGTTCCTGCATGAATGAAGGACTAGTAAAAAGTTGAATAAAAGCTGATTGAAGGAGTTGATATATGAGAAAATAATGAAAACCAGGACATAGGTTAATATCAGTCAAACAAAAAACATACAGAGCTTAGAAACTGAAACAACAAGGCATGTGCTTGGAGTTTTAGGCTAAATTCATCCCTTAATTATGGCCTAAATATAAGATACATCCTTGTATTATCTCATTGCACAAAAAATAGCCTTGTACAATTTAGAAAGTTGTAAGTTTCCTCCTTCCATCCATTTCTGTCAAAAATCTCACGGCACAAAAACAAATATGCCAAGCACATGGCTTTACCCTTAAATAAGGCTTCAAAATCTTGCAGTTTCTTTTGATGGGAACATCAAAGAATACCAAATTCACCCCAACACCAAAGAATGTTAAGTTTTATTAGTCCAGGTTTATGGCACCACTCCCAGAAAGTATAAAAAAGTTAATCAATATTTCATCTTTCTCTTAACTTTAAATAGGAAATTATATATAGAGAGAGAGGTGAATTCAGAATTTAGAGTCAATATAATATTTAAATTTTTATGATACCAATGCAGATGAGAATGGTGCCTCTGCAGGATACCAAACTTTAGAAGAAGGCAAAAATAATCCTACTTTGGTTTTGTTTTAATCTATCTAGCATCCAAATTCTTCTTAATGTATTGTTAAATGAATGCAACATTGGATCTATTCAAACCCAAAATCAGAAAAGAAAATAAGAAAATTGGCAAATCTTTCTGACATTTCATCAAACACGTAATGGACATCTTAACACTGACTTAGAAAATCTTGGTTATATCTAATTGTTCTTAGGAAACTAAAATTTCTTTCAGAATAATGACAAAAATGGCGACAACATTTAACAATTAAAGCACTATAAGAACAAGAAAGAAGAGAAATTTTCAAAATGACAGCATCTAAATGAAAATTTCGTCAAAAAAGCTTTAGGTTATTTTAGAACTAAAAAGCTAAGTTTTTGAAGCCTCCTACTTGCTGGATCCTTGAGGTGGAAGACAATCAGGACTAGGGTGGGAAAAGTCACACATCTGGCACGTTCTTTTTGGTTGGTGTCGTTAGTTAAGAAGAATGAATAGAAGTAGAAAATGAAAAATATAGAGTATGGTGGTGGAACCTGGAATCCTCTTATAGAAGGGGCAAAGACGCTGTTGGTTTTTGCGGGAAGCAAGAGAAGTAGCTGTGGAAGGTCGCCGATCAAGGTTAGGATTCTCAAGCCCCCACAACTGGAATAGATTCTTCTGTATCAGTCTCCTCCTTTTCTTGTCAGCGCCTCCCTCACAGCCGTCAACACTATCGGGTTGGGGTAAAAAGTCGTCGACATAAGAATCGAAATCGACCGTCTCTTTCAGCTTCTCCATTTTCGATCGAAAAATCTCTTCTACTCAAATGGAGTTTTTCTTCTCATTTCTTTCTGATTCCAACGTGGACCTCTCTAGTCCTTTCCTTTAAAAGAAGGGCTCGAAAATACATCACTTTGGGCGGGAAAGTTAAAAATTCAAATTTCAAGACAACTTTGTTGAGTTTCATGATTTGTTTCTAGAATTTCACTTGCATCATTTCAAACTCAACGAATATTTTCAAAAGCTCCACGGTAGTTCCAAATGCACAAAAAAATCATTGGTAACTTCATGAATAATTGGGTAATTTCACAAATGATATCTAATTTCGGGGATAAATGTTGCCAGAGTTTAAACTGCACATTTCAACTCTATGAATTTCACTAGCAAAAGCTTCAAACCCAAGCAAGTTGTACTACATTTTTTTACGAGATAACATTAAAAATTTAGAACTGGTTTGGATTGGCTTAAAAATTGATCAAATCTACGAGTCATTTTTAGCTTTTGAAAGTATTTTACAAAGTTAAAAATAACTTTAAAAAGTCAGTCATTTTCAATTTTATTTTAAGTTATTTTTATATTTGTCAAATACTTAAAAATAGATTGACCAATTTTTAAGTCAATCAAAACACTCTCTTAGAATGGCAAGGTGAATATTTGCACAAATTGGGAAAAGACATAAATTCCCTCTTAACTTGTACCGAAAAGTCAGTTACACGCTTAAACTATCATGATGACCTATTACACACTTATACTATTTTAAAATGAATTTATTTACCCCTTAAAATTGACCTGGCAAAATTATAAAAAAAAATAAAAAAATTATTAGCATCAGTTAATTATTAAAATTGTAAAAAAAAAACATAATTTTCCTTATACCCCACCCCTCACATGTCTTCTTCTTCATACCCCCACACTTCTCAATCTTCTTCACACCCAAATAAGCTTCAAATGCATCAGTGACAAGAAGCAATCTAATAACGAGTTATTCAAAAACGCATCTTTTTTACCCATAAACCTCCCAGCAAGAAATCAAAACAGTACCAGGTGTGGATTTTTATTTGTCTTTTTCACATCATCAATGAGGTAAAATTTTAGGGGTTTCTCAGTCGCCGGAGCTATGGCGAGTTTTTTTGAGTAAACAAAATGAATGATCGATTGAAAAGGGGAAGAAAATTATTTTTCTATTATCCCTATCTTTTAAGAAACCTACATGACGAATATAGAAAAGGAAAAAATAATATGCTCAAATATGAAAAATATTTGCAATTGGAAGCTCGATTTTCATGGTCAATCAATGGAAGAAAGTGTAACAATTTTCTTGTGGTTCATTTTGGAATGGAAGAAATTCTTCCACTCCACGAATCAGCTTCGAATTTTGAAAAGTTTTCTTGGCGGCCGTTGTAGAAAGCTTCTTCTTTGCAATATGAAGATATAATTATTAGAGAATTTTACTAATTAATTGGTGTAAAATATAGTTAACAAAAGAAAAAAAATTAATAAAGAAAAAACAAAAAAAAAAAAATTAAAAAATTATAATTTCTGACATGGCGTTGACGTATCGCTAATGTGGCAGCGAGTGTAATACATCACATATTATAAAAGTGGTGTTACACGTCCTAGAATGATATTAAATTCACTTTTAAGTAGTAAAGTGTATAATATGTCGTCATGATAGTTTAAACGTGTAACTGACTTTTCATGATAAATTCAAAAGGGATTTTATGTATTTTCCCGCACAAATTGGATGATTTAAGACCCCATTTGAATTTTGACTAGTGAGAAATTACATCATGAGATGTGCTCGTTAATAAGAAAATAATTGTATATCAATTTTTTTTAACTTACCTAAACATGAGATTTGTTTAATGATTATAACAATAAACAAATGACTCCTAATAACTTCAATATAGGAGAAAAAAATGTTTTATTATTCATTCACTAGTAGTATTATGTTAAAATAATGCTAAATAAAATGCATAAAAATGATTCACAAGTATTAAATGTTCTGATACTCAAAGTTACTAGCTTTAACAACGTAGGTATTACAAAATAAACCTTTTTGGTAGCTTGCCAGATAAATACATCAGAGTTAGGATAAATATAGTTATTTACTATTTATTCCTCGCAAGTTAATTCGTTATAATTTTATTATCTAGTCAATTCAGTATATGTTACTGTAAACCACATGTACAAATTCAATTGTATCATTTTAAGTTAGTAGTTGCCTATCTGTGTGATTGGTGCTTCGACTTCGTAACTGCATGCTAAAATTTTGGACTTCATTTAATTAAGAATGTTTCTGTTCAGGACCTTTTGGGACATGTTATAAATAAATTCTAAATGCAAGACTTTTGAGCTATATGAGCTTTAGGGGTAGAGAAAAAGTTCACAATACAAGATTCCTTGTTTTCTTTCAGATTTGATTCAATACGTAAGTTCAAATCACTCGTTACAAATAATGTTTTTTTTATTATAATCTTTGAAGTTCTTGTATTCTATTATATGAAGTGATTTTCTTCTAGAATCTTGACACACACTGTATATGGATGGTTAACTTTGGATTTTAATTTTTCGTTTTCATGTTTGAATACATTTATGAAGTTCTAATTATATTGAGAATCTATTCACTATTTCTTTAATCGAAAGAGAAAAATTTTAGAGCAAAAATTTTCATTAGCTTATTTGGTTTAAATCTCGATTTGTTTTAAGTACTCGAAAAAGGTTGTTGAAATTACTGATTGAACCAATAAGAAAAATATTTGGAAGACGTTCATGAGACTAAACGCTAACCATGTTTTTGCATATATATGTCTGTTGCCTATGATTAGTTTATTTTATAAAGTTTAGATTCAATCGAAAGAAGTATCTAGACTTTAGAGGAATACTCCAATGGACTATTGAATTCGTGAACAATAGGACTTTAGATGTGACTATAAAAAAGAACCATATCTCAATAATAGTCTTGCTCTTGTCTTGTCTACTACCCTATTATCATATTGCTAATATCTTTATTTGTCAATGATTTGTTTACCGTTTATTCCTGGCTAGTTAATTTGTTATAATTTCATTATTTGAACAATTCAATTGACGTGTCCTTAAATTACATGTACAAATTTAATTGTATCGTTTTAAGGGTAAAAAGACTAAGTAGGTATTTGACTGTAAAAATCAAAATATTGTTCATTTTTATTTGAAATTTTTGAAGTTGTAGTTTGAGTTGTGTTTGGTCGTACTTTTACAAAGAATTTAGAATTTGAATGTACTTTTAAAAAAATAAAAATGGTTTATACCTCAAATTTCTAAAACCAACAAATCATCCAACCTGACTTGAAACATACAACTAAATTTGAAAGAGATATTCAATAAGCCAGATTTCATATCTTAAAAACCTGACTCGAAAGATAAAAGACAATTTAACTAACTTTTAAAAATAATATTTCACAATAGATAGTGACATAATGTCATAGATATACGAGCAACTACATGCTATTACACTTTATAAATCTCCGCTGCACATATGTCTCATGCATTAATTGTACAAACATAATCCTATCAACATAAATAAATATTGGCTTAAGTCATCTGTAGCCCCTTAAAGTTGTCCGCATAATTCACTTAGACACCTCAACTAGGACTTGTACCTATTGAACACCTCTACCATCTCGGATTTGAACCATTTGAGCATTTTTTTGAGAATAAACTAAAAGTAGAAAATGTGTGAAATACACTCGCGATGACATGTCAATTAGACTAATAAAATAATGACATGTGTTATTTTTGAGTCCAAAAAATTATTTAAAAATTATATTATAAAGTAAAGAAAAAGAAAATTATTTTAAAGTAAAAAAAGAAATGAATAAAAACTGTAACTTAAACCACCCCTCCCTGTTATCCATGGCAGTACAAAATTCATCTTTCCCTCTTTAGTGTCATCTTCTTCACCAGAACCCCCTCTCTCTCAGCCTATTATTCAATTATAACTTTCTCTTTGTCCTGTTTTAGGTAGAGAAAAATGAAAAAACACTCGTCGAAAAATTATTGATTTGATTGCCATTGT